>JASSKH010000028.1:5988415-6010251 GCA_031763025.1 Macrocystis pyrifera
CCCCCCCCCCCCCCCCCCCCCCCCCCCCCCCCCCCCCCCCCCCCCCCCCCCCCCCCCCCCCCCCCCCCCCCCCCCCCCCCCCCCCCCCCCCCCCCCCCCCCCCCCCCCCCCCCCCCCCCCCCCCCCCCCCCCCCCCCCCCCCCCCCCCCCCCCCCCCCCCCCCCCCCCCCCCCCCCCCCCCCCCCCCCCCCCCCCCCCCCCCCCCCCCCCCCCCCCCCCCCCCCCCCCCCCCCCCCCCCCCCCCCCCCCCCCCCCCCCCCCCCCCCCCCCCCCCCCCCCCCCCCCCCCCCCCCCCCCCCCCCCCCCCCCCCCCCCCCCCCCCCCCCCCCCCCCCCCCCCCCCCCCCCCCCCCCCCCCCCCCCCCCCCCCCCCCCCCCCCCCCCCCCCCCCCCCCCCCCCCCCCCCCCCCCCCCCCCCCCCCCCCCCCCCCCCCCCCCCCCCCCCCCCCCCCCCCCCCCCCCCCCCCCCCCCCCCCCCCCCCCCCCCCCCCCCCCCCCCCCCCCCCCCCCCCCCCTCCCCCGAGAATTGCTTCAGGCACCGCTTAAGCATGACACCGGAGACACTCAAAGATCAAATCGAACCAAGACTAGAAAACACATGCTGTAACTTTGTACGAAATGCAGCGGATAATGATTGAAAAAAAACTCCCCCCCTCCCCCTCCCCCTCGGCCTGATGGAAAAACAAAGTCGCCCACTCGCCCTACGCCATCTCCCCCCCCCCTGGAAGTTTGGGAAGTACAAGGCAGAAGTAGAAGAAAGGATAGAAAAAGGGAAAGGCTAGCGCTAAGAAACAAGGTGGAATCGGAAAAACACACTTGGAGATATACGGGGGATTGAGGGAAGGAATAGGAATGAAAACGTATTTGCACGGCCCAATGGACTTCGCGAAAACCCTGAAACTGCGAGTTCGTGTAGGTGACCTGGATCTGCCAGAAAGAAGAAATATATATACCAGTGCCGGGAGGAGGAGGAGGAAGTAGATGCACAGAAGTGTCCGTGTGGCAAAGCAATAGAGAGTAGAACTCACATAGTAGGAAAATGTGAAATGTACAAGAAGGAACGGGATGTGTTAGAAGAGGAGATGAGGGAAATAGACGAACGTGACATGGAGGAGTTTGGTACGCCAGATAACAACGAGAAAACGATCGCTATCCTGGGAGATGGATGGTGGTCACAGGCGGCGAAACAGGAAGGGGATAAGATTAGCAAAAACATTCTATGTAATATGTGGAAACAACGTAATGAGTGCTTAGATACTGGAGATGTCTTTATTAGGAGTAGGACGGTGCTCCGTCTCGAAAGGGATGCGTGGTCAATGGTCAAATGACTAAGGCAGGCAACAAAGGAGTATGCCCCCCCCCCCCTCCCCTGCACCCCCGACACCTGCATTCCTTCGAACATCGATCCCTTTCTGCCGGAGACTCCTGCGGGAGAAACCGCAGGCCTTAAGGACGGCTTCCGTCGGCTACTACCGCTCCCATTTGGGCCCACCACTGCGGTGGAGCGTCGCCGACCGGATGACTCGTCTTTGGGGGCGGTGCCCCTGACGGACTGCCTTCGGGTGTTGCCAGAGGCCTGATATGGCGTTATCATTAACGGGGGGGGCGGGGGTGCCGGGGGGTGAAGTCACAAATACATTCGAATTTGTGCACACGACAGTAGGGGCGGTGGGGTGAAAAGGGAGGAAGCCAGCGCATCAGACTGTTCGATGCACTCACTGATATGATAGGCCAAGCCTGAGTCAGTTCGTAGAAGCCCCTCCAGGGTATATATATATATTATCGCTTAGAAAACACAAGACAAGGAAGAAAGGGGGAGAACATGAAGTAACCACAGCTACAAGAAGAAGGGAGAAAGCGGCGGATAGAAACACGCATATTTCCTGTGTGGAACTCCCAAATACCGTTACACATGAATCCATACACCAAGTACGTGAGCACTCCGAACAGCCCCTCTGCTCTCTACTTGGTGAATGGGATCACCACACATCGCTCATGATAAAGTACCATGCCATGATTATAGACCACGATCACCCAAAATCCAAATCCAAGGTATTGTACTCAAAGATAAGTATATGTCAAGACCACCAATGCCTCCAATCAGAATATCACAAATACAAATATCAAAGTCTCAAATCTCACAAAGAAACAAACTTGATCTTCATATCTCAAGAAATAGTACCACAAGAACAGCTGCTCAAAACCCGAAAAATAATAAATCGAAAAAAAAAAAAAAACAGAAATCAACTCCTCAAATCTCGACTGTACAGCAAGATCAAGCCCGCCAAGCCCAGAAAAGCCCACAAAGCAACTCCTCAAAATCTCAGAAAACAATCAATCGAGTCCTTGCATCATTTATATAGTACTGCAGTCCTCCCTTTCCATCTGAATCAAACACCAATCCGACATAGCCTCTCTACAGGGGACACACTAAATCCAGTCAAATGGCAACAAAAACCCAGAATTTCGTCTCTGAAATAACGCCCCAGTTTAGTGCGGTCGCCGTAGTATACTACAGATTTCAATTTCGCGTTACGTACGTAGATACGTATTCAATATAATAATGTTATACAGTAGTTCCAAATATTTCAGTTTTCCTGCTACGCACAGCAGTCTTCCAGCCCCAACGGAACGGGATAAAAAGCACCACTAATGAATCACGATCGACTCCTCAACTCAAACCAGAATGGTACATAGTGGCATGTCGGATTCATTCCCTCGTCCCCCCCCCTTCCAAAAAAAATTAAATCACAAATCATAGGACCGCATGAAGTCAAATCGCCCAAAAAAAATAACTCTTCAGATCTCAGCAATAAAATATCATGACCTCCAAGCTCAATAAAATCCATAAACTATCTTCTCAAATCTCATGAGATTTGTGATAACTTCCTCGAATTCCCTCAAATCATAGAAAGATACAAAAATCGGCCTCGTCAGACATAAAACATTGACTCAAGAACAAAACAAAGCAAAACAAACAAATTAACTCATGTTCATGATGAAGTTCCTGTGGAAACGGAAAGCGTCTTTCGGAAGGGGTTTCGTCAAGAAGTCCGCATGTTCGTATTCCGACCTCACATGCGTGATTTCAAACTCTCCCTTTTCGACAAGTTCTCGCAGGAAGTGGTGGCGGACATCTATGTGCTTCGAGTTAGAGTTCGTCACAGGGTTGACCGCTATTTGGATCGCACCCTTGTTGTCCTCAAAAACCTGGATGCACGGATCCCCAAAATCAGGCAACAGGAAACGCCACACTGACCTTAGAAAAAGAGCCTCCTTGAAACCCTCTGCCATCGCAACGTACTCTGCTTCACTCGTGGAGAGTGTGGAAGTCTTCTGCGTCCTAGAAATCCATTGAATCGCCGCACCCCCACACATCACGGCTGCACCCGAGACAGACTTCCTCCTAGTGTCTCGGGGGGCATAGGCTGCGTCTGCATAAACCACCAACTCTAATCCACTGCCCCTCTGGAAAGTAATACCGTAGCTACTCGTCACCTTCAGATACTCCAAAATCCCTCTCGCAGCCAACCAGTGTTTGAGTTTGGGGGCATGCATATACCTCGCGACCGCCCTTACGGCATTTGAGATATCAGGTCTCGTCTGGTTAGAAAGCCACAGCAAACTGCCTACTAGTTCACGATACGGCCAGTCACCAGTGGGCTCCTCCTCGTCAAACACCTCCAGGAAAAGATCAGGGGAAAGTGGGGTGTTCCTACCAGTGGTCACGCCAAATTGCTTGACCGTCTTCTCCGCGAAAGATTTTTGCGAAATTGTCAGTAGACCCGCGACCTTGTCTCTGGAATAGTGGCAACCGGCATACCATCGCAGCTCACCAAGGTTATTAATGGGGACTACGCGGTTCAGGTCCTCGCAGAAACGGTCACATCTCTCCTTACGGCCTACCGCAAAAATGTCGTCGACGTGAACCACAGCAATGATGGAAACAGACCCCGCCTCGATTAATCGAAAAACACACGGATCTGCGAGGCTCTGTTCAAAACTAAGACTCTTCAGGCGGGTGACCAAGTGTCTATGCCAGGATCTCGACGCCTGTTTCAAGCCGTATAGGCTACGATTCAAGCGCATTACTTTGCCGCTCAGATCACCACATCCCTGTGGCATTCGCATCAAAACGAGTTCCTGTAGTTCGGCCTGGACAAACGCTTGTTGTACATCGAAATGGCATAAATCTAACTGTAACTCGCAGGCTATCGCAGCCATCATACGGATACATGACGCGGCGGGGGTGGGGGGCAAAAGTCTCGTAGTAATCAACTCCGGGGCGTTGGCTAAATCCTCTCGCCACTAGTCGCGCTTTCGCCTTCACTACCTTACCATGCTCATCTGCCTTCCAAGTGAACACCCATTTGGCCGATACCACGTTCCCTCCCTTTTGCTGCTAAGCATCCCCGAAAGTCCCAGCTCCCTCGAGTCCGGCAATCTCCGTCTCCATTGCATGGGACCAGTTCGCATGGTATTGCGAGAGCATCGCCTCCTGGTAGGTCGCGGGTTCCGAGAGTTGACCCGCGTCACATGTTGGCAGAGCAGGGGCGGGTTGGTTGGGCGGGCGCTGGTTGAAAAGTGCGTGGTCAGCTGGCTGCGATGTACCAGTAGACGCCTGGTGGTACGCCCTCGTCCTCGCGCGCGTCCGCCCCGGTTGGAGAAGCTCGTTGTCCGGGGGACCCTCGTCGTCCTCGAACTGAGGGTTCTCGGCCCCCGGTGGGGATGACGGTGACATCACCCCCGGCGTCGGCGGCATCTCCGGTGGCGCCGGCGTCATCACCGGTGGCATCCCCACTTGAAGCGGCGCCATCGTCATCGCCCGTGTCCTAGCGCGCGTCCGCCCCAGTTGGAAGAGCTCGTTATCCCGGGGGCCCTCGTCGTCCTCGACGTGATGGTTCTCGGCCCCCGGTGGGCATGACGGTGACGTCACCCCCGGCGGCGGCGGCGGCACCCCCGGCGTCGGCGTCGGCGTCGGCGGGGCGGCACCTCCGTTGGCGTCGGCGGTGGCGGCACCTCCGTTGGCGCTGGCGTCATCGCCGGCGTCGGCGGTACCGCCGGTGGTGCCGGTGACATCATCAGTGGTATCCCCGGTTGCACAGTCGCCAGCTCCGGTGGTAAATACCTGATGTGCAGATCGGCCTCCCACGGCTCCGCCACCGAGTCCTTCCTCACCTGAGGCGCAGCCTCGATGATCGGCTTGCGCTCCACCTCCCAGGTGACGTCCCGCGAGTTGCTCGTACGCCCGCATGCCGTGACCACCTTGACGCAGTCGCGCGGATGGTTTCTCCCCCTGTTGAGGTAGAAACACCGTTCGGCCTTGGGGTCAGACTTGTGGGTGCGGTGGATACGGTGGAATCCGGGCTGCATGAAGGCGAGTGTGTTGGGCGGTGGCAGTGTCCCAAAAAATGCCTCGTGCGGCGACTTGAAATGGGCGTTCGCCGACGTCGCCGTGGTGTTCAGGCAGTCGTTCATGTAGATGGCTGCTTCCACCCAGTAACGGTCCAGGTTCGGGAGCTGCCCGGGGAACAGCCGGGGGGCCTCAAGGCAAGCGGCCATACCGCCTTCCTGGATGAGGCCGAGTCCACGTTCAACCACACCGTTGTGTTTCGGTCCGTCGACCCCGGTGTGCTCGTGTCGGATTTTCTCATTGGCGCATAAGTTTGCGAAGAGTGCGTTCACGAACTCTGTGCCGTTGTCCGTCCGGAAACACTTGACGTCTCCGCCGACGTCAGCCAGGAATTTTCGGGTCGCCGCGGTCACGTCGGCGGCGCTCTTGCTCTTGAGGGGGTATAGCCATCCCATGCGTGTCGCGTCATCCTTGAATAGGATCAGGTACAGAGCCCCCCCAGCAGACGCGATTTTCCTGGGGCCGGCAAGGTCAACAAAAACGCGCTGCAGGGGGAGTGTCTTCCGAGACGATGTAGTCGTAGGTATAGACGCACGCCTGCCTTTCGCCTGCACACATCCACTGCAAGTGACCAGAGTACCAGTGAGCTTGACGCCTTGCTGCTTGGCCGTCTCGCGCAAAAGGCCCTCGTGGGCGTGGGCGTTGCACACGTGAAAGACGTTGATATCCATCTCCTTGAAACGTCTAGTGCCGGGGACGAGTACGGCAGCAGCAATCGCCGGGCGGAACGCGGGGGGGAGCGGGGGAAGGCATTCTTCCGGGGGATTAGCTGACGATGGCGCTGGCTCACTACGTTCCGGCACTGTCGCAGGGTGTGTGTGAGGGGTTGCTACCGCTGTCATTGGTTCTATCGCTACTGGGGGGTCTATCACTACCATCACCCCCGGCGACGGCGGCATAGCAGATATTCCCGGCGTCCTCACCGGTTGTAACGTCACAGGCACCGGCGCATGGGGGGGAGGGGGGGGGGGGGGGTTGCAAAACCGTTGTACCATCCATCGCTACCGGCGGGTCTACCGCTACCATCACCCCCGGCGACAGCGGCATAGCAGATACTCCCGGCGTCCTCACCGGTTGTAACGTCACAGGCACCGGCGCATGGGGGGGGGGGGGGGGGGGGCAAAACCGTTGTACCATCCATCGCTACCGGCGGGTCTACCGCTACCATCACCCCCGGCGACAGCGGCATAGCAGATACTCCCGGCGTCCTCACCGGTTGTAACGTCACAGGCACCGGCGCATGGGGGGGGGGGGGGGGGGGGTTGCAAAACCGTTGTACCATCCATCGCTACCGGCGGGTCTACCGCTACCATCACCCCCGGCGACAGCGGCATAGCAGATACTCCCGGCGTCCTCACCGGTTGTAACGTCACAGGCACCGGCGCATGGGGGGGGGGGGGGGGGGGGGGGGGGTTGCAACAAGGCCATCAAAGCTGGTTGTACCCACCGGCGCATGTACGGGGGGGGGGGGGGGGGGGGGGGGGTGTACCCTGTACGGGGGGGGGGGGGGGGGGGGGGGGGGGGGGGGGGGGGGGGGGGGGGGGGGGGGGGGGGGGGGGGGGGCGACGCGCGTGGCGTTCAGCCTTGATCCGGCTCTGTCTTTGGGGAAAAATAAGCGGCCACCCATTAGGTGGACACCAGCAGCATCTAGAGTGATCGCCTCTTTGGCCTGGACAGTGTGCAGCGACAGCAAGTTTACCTTTAGGCTAGGGATAAATGAAACACTCTCTAAGGTTACGCGTACGTCTTCCGTGCTGTGAAAAATTAAATCCACGCTGCCTACGTACTCCACTGCTAATTCTGTTCCGTCACCGATAAATATTTTGGCGTTCTCAGGGGAGGGGGGGCGCTTGTTATACAAGTGGTCCGGGTTCGGGGTCATGTGCGTTGTCGCCCCGTTGTCCGCAATCCAACTCTCTATCCCCCTTCCCAAAACATCGTACTGACCGACCAAAGCAGACTGTGCTGTGAGTAGATGTGATGGCTCTTCAGGAGCCAAGTAGTGCTGCGGTGGCTGCTGCGCCTGCTGCGCCTGCTGCGCCTGCTGCGCCTGCTGCGCCTGCTGCGCCTGCTGCGCTTGCTGCGCTTGCTGTGCCTGCTGTGCCTGCTGCGCCTGCTGCGCCTGCTGCGCCTGCTGTGCCTGCTGCGCCTGCTGCGCCTGCTGGGCCTGCTGCGCCTGTTGAGCCTGCTGCTGTGAATGTTGGTAGTACTGCTGCTGCTCACGTTGGTAGTACTGCTGTTGCTCACGTTGGTACTGCGGTGGTTGCTGAAGATGTGGCTGCTGTTGAGGTTCGTGGTACTGTGACTGCTGTTGGAGCTGCTGCTGTTGATACTGTGCTTGGTACTGTGATTGATGGTGGGACTGTTGCTGTGGCTGCTGTTGGTACTGCGGCTGCTGCTGCGGAATGGGGTCTGGGGTGGGGAGGAGCGGTGTTGTAGACTGGGCGGTATTCGCGGTATTCGCCGCGAAGTGGCTCGGGTAAACTTCACGAGGTGGGTTCGGGTCATCTACCAACGTCACGATAGCGCGGCAGTTCGCAACAAAATGGCCTATCCGGCCGCACCTGTAACATCTTGGGCGGGGGTCAGCGGCGTGGATTCCCGGCTCGGTGCCTTGTGGCCGATGTAGGTTAGGGGGGTACCGGGTGGCGTCGTACATTCGGTCGGTACCTGGTGGGTGTCCTCCGGGCCCGATGAAACGTGCGTCGCGTACCTGCGGCCACGACTGGTTCCCACCTCCGCCGCGGCCGGCGTATGGCGGCCATGGTTGATGTCCGCCGCCGCCGCTGGCGTGCGAATCCTGCCTCTGCCGATTTTTTTTTCGGCTTCCCGTTCTTGTTCCCCGAGCGTGCCCCTCCCCAGTCCTGGCCTGCCCAGCCTTGACCATGCTGGTGTTGTTGTTGGTGTTGACGCGGTGGCTGATGTTGATAGTGTGGTTGCTGCTGTTGCTGCTGCTGTTGCTGCTGTTGCTGCCCCCAGTGCCCAGTGGCGCCACCACTCGCCGTGCCACCTCTGCCGCCCGTGTAGTGGCCAGGGCTGGGACCGGGGAAACTCCCCTGTCCACCTGCTCCACCTCCACCTGTGGCTATCAAGACCTGTGCTGAGCCATCGATCATTTTCCTCTTACTCGCTTCCAACTCCCGGTACGTTATGCGAACCCGGTCCTCGATCATGTTGAGGGTCAAGTTCTGGGCGTATTGCAGGATTTTCTTGTCCACCTCGTATTCGGACGTCAGGCATTGCAGTAGGTGGAGGTTGGCTTCCTGATCCGTTTTTGGGATCCCTACTTCGGAGAGCTTTTCTCGGATGATGCTCATCCTCTCGAAATAAAGGGTGGGGTCCTCCCCCTCTTTCATATGAGCATTGATGTATTCTCTCTGGTATGCCTGCTTGTCGAGGTCGTCGCTTGGGACGTAGTGCCGACGTACCTCGGCCATCGCAAGACTAGGGCTGCCTATGTCATAGATCTTGTATAACAGAGGTGAATTAGTCAGTGCGTTGATGATACCCTCGTATGCCCTGCGAGCAGCGGCTACCCTTGCCGTTCCGAAACGGTAATCGAGGTCTTGTTGGCTCCTTCTATTTGGGCCCTGCAAGACTATCGGGTCGCTTGTTTCCTTCAAAACATCGTCGCAAGTGTTCGTAACAGCCCATGATAGAAATTGCTTCGACCATCTAAAATAATTTCCCTCGTTGCTACCGTCAAGTTTCGGTGAAGGCTTACCAAAACCAACTAGAAACGTGCCTGGCTGACCATGTGGCTCCGGTGGACGCATTCCTCCTCCAGCCCCCTGCTGTAGCCTCTCCATCCTAGTTCGTTCCTCCTCTCTGATCTCCAGCCGGAGCGACATCTCGGCCATCTCTCGTTTCAGGCGGGCGATCTCATCATCGCGGCCTGCGGCTCCGTCCTCCCGCGAAGCCTCGTTCTTTCTACTCGTTTCTGCTCCGCCCTCTGGCGGAGCAGTTCCGCCCTCTGGCGGAACAGGGTTTCGCGCTCCTGCGCTACTAGCCATTTCCGCGGCCTCTGCCGCGGCGTTGCTGACTGCCTCTGCTGCCGCTGTTATCGCCACTCCTGTAGCTCTCCTGGCTCTGTCAACCTCGTTGTCGCCAGTGCCTCTGCTCGGTTGAGGACCCTCTGGCCTCTGCATCCGAAAAACTGAAAATCTCTCGCTCGTCCTCGAACGGGGAGTTGCTCTCCCGGCGTAGCCCCAACCAGCAAGTGCGTCCAATTGGAACAGACGCTAGCGTGTTCGATGCACTCACTGATATGATAGGCCAAGCCTGAGTCAGTTCGTAGAAGCCCCTCCAGGGTATATATATATTATCGCTTAGAAAACACAAGACAAGGAAGAAAGGGGGAGAACATGAAGTAACCACAGCTACAAGAAGAAGGGAGAAAGCGGCGGATAGAAACACACGCATATTTCCTGTGTGGAACTCCCAAATACCGTTGATGGTGTTTCCATTAGCAACCATACCGAGGGGTGCAGATAATTATAGGTGTACGTAGAGAGGAGGAGGTTGGGGGGGGGGGGGGGGGGAGGAGAGGAAGGGAGGGGACGGGACGGGAGGGAACAGGAGGGGGAGATGAGGGGTGGCGTCCCACAAGGTTGTCCCCTGTCGTAGCGCCGCGGACAAATAATGAACGCCTAGCTACGGTGATGAAGACCCGCTGGAAAACAAACTAAATGTTGATCAGCTTTTCTGTTTCTCTTGGGGTGGTATGGTGCTGGCGTAAGACTCTATTGATAGCAGGGTTCGGAATCGAGCATGGATCGTTTACAAACATTCCACATTGCCTCGATTCATCCGGTGATCACGCGAAGTCCTCCAGCTTGGCAACGCAATTGCCTTGGTACGCCGCTCATCCCACACCTCGAGTAGCGTGTGTTCTATTCGACGGCACCTATTGCTTCTCAAAGAGAAGCTTGAGCCCCCTCCGCCCCCCCCCCCCCCCCCCCCCCCGCCCCGCCGGCTCCCAGACTGCTCTTGGAACACATACATGACAAACGTAATGGGCAAGGGTAAAGCACACGTAGGCAATATGGATGCGATCCTAGCAGACTCGCACCTTGACAACAGGATCAAGAGATGTATCCTGATGAATGTGATACTACCAAAGTTACAATGTGCTGGAGGAGTATGGGAAGGGAACGCGATGTTTCGTAAAACAGTTGGAAACAGTACAGATGACAGCAGCTAAAAAAAGTACCGACATGCTCAAGTACGATTAGTGGTACAGTATTACGAGCAGAACTGGGAATGTACCCACTCAAGACTCGTAGAGACATGAGAAGGTTGAAGTGGTAATAAAAAGTAAGGAATATGCCCAAAAAAAGGGTTGCCAGCCATAACTGATAGAGCTGAATGGGAGAAAGTAACAAAAGGACGAGCTGGAATAAGGTGAGATGGCGTAGTTGAGAAAGTATGGAAGGATATAGGGGGAAACCAAGAAGAGATTATGTCCACGCCGGGAAGTTTGGGAGGTACAAGGCAGAAGTGGGGAGAAAGGATAGAAAGAAGGGAAAAGCTAGTGCTAAGAAATAAGGTGGAATAGGAAAAAACATTCAAAATTGTACGGGGGATTAAGCGATGGAATAGGAATGAAAATTTATATTTGCACGGCCGAACGAACTTCGCGAAAACGCTGAAACTGCGAGTTCGTGTAGGTGACCTGAACCTGCCAGAAAGAAGAAAGAGGTACACCAGTAGCCGGGAGGAAAAGGAAGCAGATGCACAGACGTGCCCGTGTGACAAAGTAATAGAGAGTATAACTCAAATAGTAGGAGAATGTGAAATGTATAAGGAGGAACGGGATGTGTTAGAAGAGGAGAGATGAGGGAAATAGACGAATGTGGCATGGAGGAGTTTGGTACCCTAGATAGCAGCGAGAAAAAACGATCGCTATCCTAGGAGATAGATGGTGACCACAGGCGGCGAAACAGGAAAGAGATGATCTTAGCAAAAATGATCTATGTAATAAATGAAAACAACGTATTGAGCGCCCAAATGTTGGAGGTATCTGTATTAGGAGTAGGCGCGGTGCTCCGTCTCAAGAGGGATGCGTGGTCAATGATCAAATGACTAAGGCAGGCAACAAATGAGTACACCTCCCCCCATTGAAGCTGTCATCCATATGCAAGTCCGCTTCATAAGCCGTTCTTAGTAGGATGGAGCTCATGCTTCATGTGACTCGCCGGACACCTCATGGCGCTTCGCGCTTGGTGCAAGCAATGTCTGCATGGTCGGTTAGAACCCGACATGCTCCGTCCCGGCATTGTAGGGATGCGAGGTTCTATGATCATGCGACTACGACCATGCGTGAGATCGAGTACACACCTCTCCTATCGAGTACACACCCCCCCCTTCCCTCCCCGGCTCCCAGTGACCGCCCGTCTTCATTAAACCATGGCTCGTGATAGTTGATCTTCTGTTTCTATAATTAATTTCTCGCTGACTTACCTTCTTCAATTTTAGCCGTTATCGTCGGAAAAAACAAAGATAACCCCTCACGAAGCAAATGGCGGCCAACGCTCGTTCATTTACAAACCGCCACGCGCGGCGTACAAATATTTGAGATCACCAGCAAACGCACACACTCCATTCAACAACAAGCGTGAAAAAACCATACCCGGCTTCGTACCGTATGCTGAGCCCCTCCCCCCCCCCATATTATGTACCTGGTATATATGTATATATATGTTGGGTTGGCGTCGGTTGGCGACGAGGCTGTAGAACACGCCTCTCACTGAGTGAGCGAGACAGCCAGATTACCGTTTTGTTTTCTTTTTTGGCGGTCACCACGGCTGGCGGTCGAGTTAGAGTTAGATCATTATTGTGCGGGGAGAACCTCACCTCCGCACAAGGGGGATGATCGTATCACGTAGTGTGTACCAGGTATATGGCAAGGCACCCACGAGGCAGTCTAAAAACATTCCCGTCTCTGGAAGTGGCCACACCGCAAATTAAGTTAGCTCATTGAAGCTATCATACGGACATGCATGATAATGAGTACACCCCCCTCACGCTTCCCTCCCGCTACATACAACATATACAACCCGCTCGCAATACTCCCTGTATGTTTTATCTATACCTCTTGCCCTTCCTGGCCTCACCGGTATCGGAGCTGTCGGGGCTGCTGGAGCTAGTGCTATCGGGCCCATCTTCCCCTTCCGGTCGGTAACCATCGTCTACGGATGTTGGTGTATTTGGCTGGAGATTCAATATGTCAGCCCCCCCCACCACCTTCGGGAAGGCAGGGTAGGGCATGCGTAAAGGCCGAACGAAGGAGGGAGTGATAATATTACCGGGAGATAGGGGTGGGGGGTGGCGGTGGGGGGGGGGGGTTGTGTACTCATTATCATGCGGTGGGGGGCGGGGGGGGGGGCGGGGGGGGGGGAGGGTTCTTGTGTCTCTTTTTTGCACCGAATGAAGCAATGCCGGTGCTCGCTGCAACACCGAAGACAGGGGGAGGTAGGAGGCGGGGGGGGGGGGGGGGGGGTAGTCTATATCATGCATGGCCGTCGTCGTATGACCATAGACCCTCGCATCCCTACATTGCCGGGACGGAGCACGTCAGGGATTCACCGACCAGGCAGACATTGCTTGCACCAAGCGCGAAGCTCCGTGAGGTGTTCGGTGAGTCGCGTGAAGGATAAGCTGCATCCTACTGTATCAAGAGCCGATTGTGAGGCGGACTTGCATATGGATGACAGCTTCAATGAGTTAGTTTAATTTCCGGTGTGGCCACTTCTAGAGACAGCAATGATAGTACTTTGTAACTGCCGTCGTGGGTGCCTTACCTTGAACACTACGTGATACGACCATCCCCCTTTAGTGGAACAAAGGGCCTTCCGCCCCGCACAAAAGATCCTTTCGACCACCAGCTGTTACCGACCGCCAAAAACCAAAAAAACGGTACCCTGGTTGTCTATCTCAAGCAGTGAGCGGCATGTTTTACCGCGTCGTTGCCAACCGACGCCAACCCAACCGTATATAACATATAGAGGGGGTGGGGGGGGAGGGCGAAGACGGGCAGGTGCAAGAATACCGCCCGCGCTCTTTCTCTTGGTGTTAGCCGAGCGCCGAGCCTAAGCTCGCCGATTGGGATCCGCAATCAGCGCGCAGCAAGAAGACGCGATACTTTGTATGCGTATACCGAAATGATTTTCGGCAAGGTTTGTGTCTGTCTTTCCCTTTTTCCCTTTTTCCTCCTCCTTGACCCTTTTCTCACACAGCAGTGCGTTATTCAAGCACAGCAGTCTGCCTTTATGTTGCGCGTAATAATGCCGCCGGAGTGGGGGGGAAAGGGCCCTTAGACATTCCTCTTCGTTTTGTTCTATCTCAACTTTTGCTGTTGCAAACGGGAGCGACGGGTTACATTTGCGCACGGCACGCGTGTATACTCGCAAGTGGAACTTTTGGTGAGCTTTAAGCTACACCACTCTGGCCGAAAATAGAACGTGGATTATATACCCGCTCAGGGAGGCGTTATTTTAACCAATCCGTCGGAGAACAAACAAAACAAGACGAAAAACTCAGATCTAGAGCTGTGCACTTGTGTTTTGTTTTGGCGACAAACATACTTGGGATTTGTATGTTGGACAGGTTTGTCAAGGTTTGTATAGCTTATACTCGTAGGATTGGTCTGCGTTGGGTGGGCCGCGCACCGTACCTGTTTGCCTGCTGCATTGCTCTGAGGGACGCCCACTTGGACGCTTCCTCTTCCTCGAGCCAACCCTACCGAGGGGCCCTCGCCGCTGACTCCGGTGCCTTTAGCCAACTTCAGCCTCTCAAGGTGTTCGTCCTTCAGTCTGCATTAAGGCGCGCCGTTAGCATCCATATGGCGCGTCGCTCAGCATCTGCCCCATGCATCACGTCTATGACTACGTATGCGTCTGGAAACATGCAAAACGCGCGTACTGCAGTATACCAGTACGAAGTACGTATTTGGCGGGGGGGGGGGGGGGTACTCGATATCATGCATGGCTGTAGTCGTATGAGCATAGACCCTCTCATCCCTACCATGCCGGGACGGAATACGTTGGGTTGTCACCGACCAGGCAGAAATTGCTTGCACCAAGCGCGAAGCGACGTCAGGTGTTCGGCGAGTCGCATGAAGGTGTGAGCTAGCTGCATCCTACTGTACTAAGAACCGCTTGTGAGGCGGACTTGCATATGAATGACAGCTTCAATAAGTTAATTTAATTTGCGGTGTGGCCACTTCCAGAGACAGAAATGGGGTTACGATGTAACTGCCTCGTGAGT
The DNA here is from genome assembly GCA_031763025.1 of Macrocystis pyrifera. Taxonomy (NCBI): domain Eukaryota; class Phaeophyceae; order Laminariales; family Laminariaceae; genus Macrocystis; species Macrocystis pyrifera. The sequence continues at coordinate 6,003,095 of JASSKH010000028.1, forward strand.
GCCTCACCACTAACACCACGTGACGCGATCATCCCCCTTGTGCGGAGTAAAGGTTCTCCACCTCGCACAAATGATCGATAGCTCGATCGCCAGCTGTGACTGACCGCCAACAAAAACGGTACCCTGGTTGTCTAGGTTCCGTAGTGAGCGGCGGTTTTTTACAGTATCGTTTGCCAACCGACGCCAACCCAACCTATATAAATATATAGGGGGGGGGGGGGTACTCATTATCATGCATGGCCGTAGTCGTATGACCATAGACCCTCGCATCCCTACGATGTCGGGACGGAGCACGTCGGGTTTTCACCGACCAGGCAGACATTGCTTGCACCAAGCGCGATGCGCCGTGAGGTGTTGGGCGAGTCATACGATTGGGGGGGGGGGGGGTACATAGAGCGCAGATTAATTAATGCGGGGGCTCTCAAAAGCGGTATAGGTGCCTATTAGCAGCAGCTGACGCACAAAAAAACTCCCCAACCTAGCAGGCTTCCCAACCCAGCGGGAAAACCTCGTGTTCTCGTGCGCTGGCCAAATCTCTGAAAATATCCGACCAGCTTTCCTCACATGGCCTGGTCGAGTACCCCCCCCTATATATATCAGAAGCATCCTGCTGTGGGAGGATGAACACGCAACACGTCGAAAGCCCACCGCCCCTTTAAGGCAGGGTTTGTTCAGCAGGAGGAGCGACGTCTTCGGTTGCCTAGTATGGACGAGTAGACGTACCGCCTGTCTACAGTAGCAAAGTTTGGCTACAGTACTACACTGTACGTGTGCGGTCAGGGGTAGGCGGCCCTCCTTGTTGCTGGTTACACCGGTGGATGTTTAATCTCGGCTGGTGCATTTTAATTCCACCTTTTTTGTTTTTTGAGTCTGTCCGCTTCCGCCTCCGAAAGTGCGAGGGCGCGAGTTGACAAAGAAATACGACGCAGATCGATGAGCAGCGGGAAATGCTGAACCCTGTGTACGTACGTGCGTGTGTTTTCGTGAAACCGCTCTTTCTATCCCATGACATCAGTACACCCAGTGTCCGTCCTGGTTCTTGATCCTAGAAAAGTTAAAAATTATGTGGTCACAAACTTGTAAAAATACAGAGAAAAATAAATAAATAACCGCATGCGCGATGAAAATGGAGGCAGCAGTATACCGGGCGGGAGAAGGAGAGACACCGGCTGTGACCACGGTTCCTGCTACAGTCCAGAACGCCTCTGAGAATGAAAAAAACCCTGCCTCGAGTTGAGTTGAGCTGGGCTGGAAAAGTAAAACATTATGGTTCATATAAGTACCACGTAGTAGCTTTAGAATATAACTCCTTGTCCAGAGAGCACCACCACACGGTCGGAAAATAAATAGTACGGGGGAACATACAGCAGTTATCAGGACCAAATATGCTTGGTGAAAATACTGGAATATATAGGTTTTGGTGCATATGATGAGTCTTGATTACTATGATCCACCGAAATAGTACCCTGGCACACAAAATGCCTGAAAAACCATCGCAGTTAGACCTGCTGTAGGAAAGGGGCGCGCGCGACTATTACTATTACGGGGCTACATAGTTAATAGGACCTACGGTATACATAAAACACCTATATATTTACCTATTTTTACTAACAAAATTTGGTCCCGTTAACTATGAACCCCCGTAATACTACTACTACTACTACTACTACTACTACTACTACTACTACTACTACTACTACTACTACTACTACTACTACTACTACTACTACTACTACTACTACTACTACTACTACTACTACTACTACTACTACTACTACTACTACTACTACTACTACTACTACTACTACTACTACTACTACTACTACTACTACTACTACTACTACTACTACTACTACTACTACTACTACTACTACTACTACTACTACTACTACTACTACTACTACTACTACTACTACTACTACTACTACTACTACTACTACTACTACTACTACTACTACTACTACTACTACTACTACTACTACTACTACTACTACTACTACCGTGACCGCGGCTTACGTCGCAGCCAAAATACAAAGCGTAAGCTGTGAAGAGTCATGTGATCAAGAGCGCCACCCCCTTTTGTCTAAGGCTTACTTGGTATACTCTCGACACAGGTCTGCTCCGATGAGACGAGCTTTTCGCCGCTTCTTCGTTGCCCGCCGCCAAAACCACTGCCCGAGAACCTGCCCAAATCAACGTGTTTTGATTTTTGATTTTCGGAAAACGGGGGAGTGGTGATGGGGGGTGGTAGGGGTTGTGGTGATGATGAGGGCAGGGGAGGGTGTACTGGGGGGCTCGAAAGGTACTTTGGTCGCAGAGCCGCGCGTACGATCGCAACGAAACGGGGGGCTAGGCTGCCGATGGAAGAAACATGACGCATCGATCTCCGTGCTGGGATGAGGGGGGGGGGTGTACTCGATAGGAGAGATGTACTCGATCTCATGCATGGCCGTAGCCGTATGACCATAGACCCTCGCATCCCTACAATGCCGGGACGGAGCATGTCGGGTTTTCACCGACCAGGCAGACATTGCTTGCTGGCACCAAGCGCGAAGCGCCGTGAGGTGTCCGGCGAGTCGCATGAAGGGTGAGTTGCATCCTACTATGAACCGCTTGTGAGGCGGACTTGCATATGGATGACAGCTTCAATGAGTTAGTTTAATTTCCGGTGTGGCCACTTCCAGAGACAGCAATGGGAGTACTATGTAACTGCCTCTTGGGTGCCGTACCTTGAACACTACGTGATACAATCAATTCCCTTGTGCAGAGTAAAGGTTCTTTACTTCGCACAAATGATCTAACTAGACGACCAGCTGTGGGCGACCGCCAAAAAAAAAAAAAAACGGTACCCTGGATGTCTAGCTCACGTAGTGAGCGGCATGCATTACAGTGTCGTTGCCAACCGACGCCAACCCAACCCATATATAATATATATAATAGGGGGCTGGGATGAGGGGGGGGGGTGCAGTAACTTCAAGCGCTATTAATAGCAGGAATTGAAAAAAAATACAAAACAATCGCAGCACCCACAACCGCCCACTCTCAGGAACGTCCTGCCCTGGTTCTTGTTGGAGGCCTGCATGCCGTGGACGGCATGTACTGTACGCCCATATCGCAAACTGGCCGTTTACAGGCTCCTGGCGCGGTGTATCAAGGGCCACACTAGGACAGGGGCAAGCGGATTGAACATTCCCTGTAGCCAAATTCACAAAAAAAAAAAACGAATCGCTGCAAGCAGCTCAGAACCGCGTCACGGACACTCGTGTTTTTCTAGACACCGCGACGAAAACGCGAAAAACGCGGTAAAAAGCCCGGCGTAATTATACTTCGTTAAATCTCCTCCCTCGTCCCCAGCTACACGACGATAGGATCGCCAACTGAACTTTTGCACGCGCCTTTTACCATGCATGATATATCGGTTTTCATCCGCGACGATGATCAGGGCCAGGCCGATACTATTTGCGGCTTGCGTTCACCGCAACGGAAGCTGTGTACACTACCTTCGCTCGAAGAATCTTTTGCAGTTTGAAGGCGGGGAAGAGCATGGAGCCCAATCTCCGCTCTTCCCTCCTGTTTAAAATTTAACCCAAAACGCGCGCGCGCGGATGGATGGAAAGGGAGGTTGCTAAAGCCAAGGGTCATTTTCGACAGAAAAACAAAGCGTGTCTCTATCCGAGCAGGAGTGACCAGGGTCATTACGAATATCGCTGACGATACCGAGGTGTCCCAAGGGAAACGCACGCTGCTTGCCGACAGTAGTGCGATAGAGCTGTTGGCTGGAATGGATGACCTACTGCTTACCGGCAGTGCTGCGATAGAGCTGTTAGTTAGATACTGTAGGGGTGACCTACTGCTTGCCAACAATACGTTGCGCAATAGAGTTGCTTGTTCGATAGGGGCGGCCTACTGTTGCCCGAAAGTGGTGCGATAGAGCTGTCGGTTAGAAGGGATGACCTACTGCTTGCCGATACTAGTGCGATGGAGCTGTTGGTGAGAAGGGATGGCCTACTGCTTGTTGACCTACTGCTTGCCGACAGTAGTGCGATGGAGCGATTGGTTAGAAGGGATGGCGGCCTACTGCTTGCCGACAGCAGTGCGATAGAGCTGTTGGTCAGATAGGGACGACCTACTGCTTGCCGACGTACAGCTTGCCTAAAATAGTGCGATAGAGCTTCTGGCTAGATAGGGATTACTTACTGCCTGCCGACAGGAGTGCGATGGGGCTGTTAGTTAGATAGGGATGACACACGAGCCGTACTCAGTCAGTGCTGACGTTATTGGCCTCAAAACTCAGCCCAGAGAAAACACACACACACAAAAGCGCGTGGATGGATGGATGTGGTAGCTTCCGAAGGGTGAGAGCAGTACTGCACAAACCAGTGAAGCGAGCTTCTGCTGCCGACCGTCCTCACGCAAACCCTCACACCTGAACGTGTCGAACGAAATCTTGTTTCGGTTGTGGGGGTCCATGATGCCCATCAGCGTAACCGTCGTCTCTTTTACCCGGGCCACGTCGGCATGCAGCAGGGACACCAGGTCCATGACGTCCTGCTTGTTGCAAGCCTCCTTGCCTGAAGCCATCACGTCGAAGGCGAATCGCACCAGAGCCTCATGAAGTAGGGTGCCTGGTGGGTGGAGAAGTGAGACGACAGCGTCGACGACATCGAAGGGTAAAAAGCGGGGTGACACGTGAAGCCGTCACAAAAAAAAGCGGCGATGATGGTGGATGAAAAACGGCGATGACGTCTAGGTTTGAGGTGACCAGAAATGAGCTCCGGAGTACCACCTACACTAGCTCAGTTTAGTTGATCGACAAGAGCATACCTCCAATCTTGTACTACTTAGCTTTATTACTTGACTGCTGTACATCCTCATTGTTGTACTATTCATAGTATTGTTGTGCTATGAATAGTATGCTTCAGTCTTGAGGTTTGGACCAGAATATTGTATTTCTGCGAAACCACGCATTGGCGGGTGCGACCAATGGATTAGCCTCTCAGGGTCGCTCTAACCCGTCAGGTTGCACTACGTAAACCAATGGGAATGGTCCGTGAGGCAAAAAACATGCGGCGGAGGCAGATTCAGAGGGATCAAACACAAGACTGCGAGGCTTTCACGCTCCCCGGCCCAATCTGCTACCATAGCAAGCTTGATATGTGTGATAGAGTGCCATACCGCATACCTGGGGGCGTAGCTATAGGTAGGAAGCTATGGCCATTTATGATTCGTAGAACACGTGATGTCACGCTATTGACTGACGGCACGAATGTCGGGGATAGGGAGTGCTCAAGGCGTCTTGAGCTCCAATCTGCTTACTGCTCTGTTTCCTGCCATGTTTGATGTCGGGGCTGGTCTGGAGGTAAGATGCAGCTGGATGCACTACAAATAGGTGGAACGAGTAACGCTACCCGCACCGACACCTTGCGTCCCTCGGGAACTTCTTGCACACTGAACGAATCGAACTCACCGTAGTTGTACATACTAACGAAGAACTGATCGAAGACCATCGACAGCTCTGCTCCCTTCGCGGACCCTCGCCGCCTCCCTGTATCCTGTGGAAATGAAACCGCTGCGACCGGTTGGTGGGCGGTACCACGTTGCAGGCTAAACCCAAGCACACCCGCGGTGTGTATGTGTGCGATTAGAGTTTTCATACGTTGTACCGGCATGTACGCAGGAAAGGAGGTCTGCCAAGAGACTATCAGCATGAGGGCCACTACTCGTACCTTTCAGGCAGGAGACTCGCGCGGGAGGGAGTGCTGTGGAATAGAGTCAAACTCATCCCCCCCCCGCTACCTCACGGCCCTTCGCGCTTGGTGCAAAACAATATCTGCCTGGTTGGTGTAAACCCGACGTGCTTTGCGTTCCGTCATTGCAGGCATGCGGGGGTCTATGGTCATACGACCACGGCCGAGCATGACTTGAGTACCCCCCCCCCCCCCGCTTCAACTCGAGAGTTGTGCTACACACAAAACGATAAATGTATCACTCTGTCCGGCAAAGGTAAGGTCGGGTCTGGTAAACACATGAGTGTGCTGGTTCCGAAGAACCGCACGGAGACACGCACGACCGATCCTTAGATTAACGGATAGAGTGGTTCATAGCGTCGACAGCACCACCAGAGAAGATGGGCGTCGCCAGTCGCCAACACATAAACATGCCTGGAGCTGGGCGGCACCTCCCCGTCGGTTGGCCCCTTTACAGTGACCGTCCCCTGCACTAAAACTAGTATGGTGACGCTGTTAATAGGAGACCGCGGGTTGACCCCTTTAGATTGACCGTCCCCTGCACTAAAATTGGGATACAAATGTCAGAAGAGGTCTTGACGGCTAGGAGGCCGCGGTTCGATCCCTTGACTGACCGCATCCTGCCCTAACACTAGTATACCCACGTCAAAAGAGGTCTTGACAGCTAGGAGACCGCGGTTGAACCCCATGACTGGCCGCCCCCTACACTTAAACTGGTATACTAAGGCCATAAAACGTCTTGACGGCTACGAGATCGCAGTTTGACCCTTGACTGGCGGCCCCCTTCTACTAAAACTTGTACAATACAGTCAAACAAGGCCTTGACGCGCCCGAATAGACCAGTATCTTCCTTAGAGCATACTTTGCCTCCGGACAATACACACCTGGTTCCCGAAGGCAAGAAGCCGGAAAGCCCGCTTGTTGTACTCCGTGAACTCGATGCCGAAGTACTCAAAAAAATGTCTCAATGTCCAGCCTGTGGGTTCCCCGGATGTCGACGTCTAAAAACACACGCAACAGGCGCGCGCCACGTCTCCGTCTCCCTTGATGCCCAACTTGCGGACGAACGCCACGAGCGGCTCATTGGTCTGCACAGCAGCAACAACAACAACGTTGTGGGGTGCGCGGGGTAGACAGAGGACGACAGACAGCGTTGTTGGTTGATTGATTAGGTAAATGTATTTAAAAGTGTGCTTAGGAAGTCGGTCTGTCTGTTGCCTCTCCTTTCAACGGAAGGGGGGCATCCCACCCACCACCGTGTATTCTGTGGGTGGTGCTCCCGGTAGAATCCGATACGGAGATCCCGGGAAAGAAGAGCAGCAAAGCCGCATCTACCAGGTATTGCTATAGCTCGTACCAAATCGTACGCGTCGTGGAGAAACCATTTTCTGGGGACAGACACTGCTGTGC
>JASSKH010000028.1:6010351-6032223 GCA_031763025.1 Macrocystis pyrifera
GGAACCAGGTGTGTATTGTCCGGAGGCAAAGTATGCTCTAAGGAAGATACTGGTCTATTCGGGCGCGTCAAGGCCTTGTTTGACTGTATTGTACAAGTTTTAGTAGAAGGGGGCCGCCAGTCAAGGGTCAAACTGCGATCTCGTAGCCGTCAAGACGTTTTTATGGCCTTAGTATACCAGTTTAAGTGTAGGGGCGGCCAGTCATGGGGTTCAACCGCGGTCTCCTAGCTGTCAAGACCTCTTTTGACGTGGGTATACTAGTGTTAGGGCAGGATGCGGTCAGTCAAGGATCGAACCGCGGCCTCCTAGCCGTCAAGACCTCTTCTGACATTTGTATCCCAATTTTAGTGCAGGGGACGGTCAATCTAAAGGGGTCAACCCGCGGTCTCCTATTAACAGCGTCACCATACTAGTTTTAGTGCAGGGGACGGTCACTGTAAAGGGGCCAACCGACGGGGAGGTGCCGCCCAGCTCCAGGCATGTTTATGTGTTGGCGACTGGCGACGCCCATCTTCTCTGGTGGTGCTGTCGACGCTATGAACCACTCTATCCGTTAATCTAAGGATCGGTCGTGCGTGTCTCCGTGCGGTTCTTCCGGAACCAGCACACTCATGTGTTTACCAGACCCGACCTTACCTTTGCCGGACAGAGTGATACATTTATCGTTTTGTGTGTAGCACAACTCTCGAGTTGAAGCGGGGGGGGGGGGGGGTACTCAAGTCATGCTCGGCCGTGGTCGTATGACCATAGACCCCCGCATGCCTGCAATGACGGAACGCAAAGCACGTCGGGTTTACACCAACCAGGCAGATATTGTTTTGCACCAAGCGCGAAGGGCCGTGAGGTAGCGGGGGGGGGATGAGTTTGACTCTATTCCACAGCACTCCCTCCCGCGCGAGTCTCCTGCTGAAAGGTACGAGTAGTGGCCCTCATGCTGATAGTCTCTTGGCAGACCTCCTTTCCTGCGTACATGCCGGTACAACGTATGAAAACTCTAATCGCACACATACACACCGCGGGTGTGCTTGGGTTTAGCCTGCAACGTGGGTACCGCCCACCAACCGGTCGCAGCGGTTTCATTTCCACAGGATACAGGGAGGCGGCGAGGGTCCGCGAAGGGAGCAGAGCTGTCGATGGTCTTCGATCAGTTCTTCGTTAGTATGTACAACTACGGTGAGTTCGATTCGTTCAGTGTGCAAGAAGTTCCCGAGGGACGCAAGGTGTCGGTGCGGGTAGCGTTACTCGTTCCACCTATTTGTAGTGCATCCAGCTGCATCTTAACCTCCAGACCAGCCCCGACATCAAACATGGCAGGAAACAGAGCAGTAAGCAGATTGGGAGCTCAAGACGCCTTGAGCACTCCCTATCCCCGACATTCGTGCCGTCAGTCAATAGCGTGACATCACGTGTTCTACGAATCATAAATGGCCATAGCTTCCTACCTATAGCTACGCCCCCAGGTATGCGGTATGGCACTCTATCACACATATCAAGCTTGCTATGGTAGCAGATTGGGCCGGGGAGCGTGAAAGCCTCGCAGTCTTGTGTTTGATCCCTCTGAATCTGCCTCCGCCGCATGTTTTTGCCTCACGGACCATTCCCATTGGTTTACGTAGTGCAACCTGACGGGTTAGAGCGACCCTGAGAGGCTAATCCATTGGTCGCACCCGCCAATGCGTGGTTTCGCAGAAATACAATATTCTGGTCCAAACCTCAAGACTGAAGCATACTATTCATAGCACAACAATACTATGAATAGTACAACAATGAGGATGTACAGCAGTCAAGTAATAAAGCTAAGTAGTACAAGATTGGAGGTATGCTCTGTGTCGATCAACTAAACTGAGCTAGTGTAGGTGGTACTCCGGAGCTCATTTTCTGGTCACCTCAAACCTAGACGTCATCGCCGTTTTTCATCCACCATCATCGCCGCTTTTTTTTGTGACGGCTTCACGTGTCACCCCGCTTTTTACCCTTCGATGTCGTCGACGCTGTCGTCTCACTTCTCCACCCACCAGGCACCCTACTTCATGAGGCTCTGGTGCGATTCGCCTTCGACGTGATGGCTTCAGGCAAGGAGGCTTGCAACAAGCAGGACGTCATGGACCTGGTGTCCCTGCTGCATGCCGACGTGGCCCGGGTAAAAGAGACGACGGTTACGCTGATGGGCATCATGGACCCCCACAACCGAAACAAGATTTCGTTCGACACGTTCAGGTGTGAGGGTTTGCGTGAGGACGGTCGGCAGCAGAAGCTCGCTTCACTGGTTTGTGCAGTACTGCTCTCACCCTTCGGAAGCTACCACATCCATCCATCCACGCGCTTTTGTGTGTGTGTGTTTTCTCTGGGCTGAGTTTGAGGCCAATAACGTCAGCACTGACTGAGTACGGCTCGTGTGTCATCCCTATCTAACTAACAGCCCCATCGCACTCCTGTCGGCAGGCAGTAAGTAATCCCTATCTAGCCAGAAGCTCTATCGCACTATTTTAGGCAAGCTGTACGTCGGCAAGCAGTAGGTCGTCCCTATCTGACCAACAGCTCTATCGCACTGCTGTCGGCAAGCAGTAGGCCGCCATCCCTTCTAACCAATCGCTCCATCGCACTACTGTCGGCAAGCAGTAGGTCAACAAGCAGTAGGCCATCCCTTCTCACCAACAGCTCCATCGCACTAGTATCGGCAAGCAGTAGGTCATCCCTTCTAACCGACAGCTCTATCGCACCACTTTCGGGCAACAGTAGGCCGCCCCTATCGAACAAGCAACTCTATTGCGCAACGTATTGTTGGCAAGCAGTAGGTCACCCCTACAGTATCTAACTAACAGCTCTATCGCAGCACTGCCGGTAAGCAGTAGGTCATCCATTCCAGCCAACAGCTCTATCGCACTACTGTCGGCAAGCAGCGTGCGTTTCCCTTGGGACACCTCGGTATCGTCAGCGATATTCGTAATGACCCTGGTCACTCCTGCTCGGATAGAGACACGCTTGTTTTTTTTTCTGTCGAAAATGACCCTTGGCTTTAGCAACCTCCCTTTCCATCCATCCGCGCGCGCGCGTTTTGGGTTAAATTTTAAACAGGAGGGAAGAGCGGAGATTGGGCTCCATGCTCTTCCCCGCCTTCAAACTGCAAAAGATTCTTCGAGCGAAGGTAGTGTACACAGCTTCCGTTGCGGTGAACGCAAGCCGCAAATAGTATCGGCCTGGCCCTGATCATCGTCGCGGATGAAAACCGATATATCATGCATGGTAAAAGGCGCGTGCAAAAGTTCAGTTGGCGATCCTATCGTCGTGTAGCTGGGGACGAGGGAGGAGATTTAACGAAGTATAATTACGCCGGGCTTTTTACCGCGTTTTTTCGCGTTTTCGTCGCGGTGTCTAGAAAAACACGAGTGTCCGTGACGCGGTTCTGAGCTGCTTGCAGCGATTCGTTTTTTTTTTTTGTGAATTTGGCTACAGGGAATGTTCAATCCGCTTGCCCCTGTCCTAGTGTGGCCCTTGATACACCGCGCCAGGAGCCTGTAAACGGCCAGTTTGCGATATGGGCGTACAGTACATGCCGTCCACGGCATGCAGGCCTCCAACAAGAACCAGGGCAGGACGTTCCTGAGAGTGGGCGGTTGTGGGTGCTGCGATTGTTTTGTATTTTTTTTCAATTCCTGCTATTAATAGCGCTTGAAGTTACTGCACCCCCCCCCCCCCTCATCCCAGCCCCCTATTATATATATTATATATGGGTTGGGTTGGCGTCGGTTGGCAACGACACTGTAATGCATGCCGCTCACTACGTGAGCTAGACATCCAGGGTACCGTTTTTTTTTTTTTTTTTTTGGCGGTCGCCCACAGCTGGTCGTCTAGTTAGATCATTTGTGCGAAGTAAAGAACCTTTACTCTGCACAAGGGAATTGATTGTATCACGTAGTGTTCAAGGTACGGCACCCAAGAGGCAGTTACATAGTACTCCCATTGCTGTCTCTGGAAGTGGCCACACCGGAAATTAAACTAACTCATTGAAGCTGTCATCCATATGCAAGTCCGCCTCACAAGCGGTTCATAGTAGGATGCAACTCACCCTTCATGCGACTCGCCGGACACCTCACGGCGCTTCGCGCTTGGTGCCAGCAAGCAATGTCTGCCTGGTCGGTGAAAACCCGACATGCTCCGTCCCGGCATTGTAGGGATGCGAGGGTCTATGGTCATACGGCTACGGCCATGCATGAGATCGAGTACATCTCTCCTATCGAGTACACCCCCCCCCCTCATCCCAGCACGGAGATCGATGCGTCATGTTTCTTCCATCGGCAGCCTAGCCCCCCGTTTCGTTGCGATCGTACGCGCGGCTCTGCGACCAAAGTACCTTTCGAGCCCCCCAGTACACCCTCCCCTGCCCTCATCATCACCACAACCCCTACCACCCCCCCATCACCACTCCCCCGTTTTCCGAAAATCAAAAATCAAAACACGTTGATTTGGGCAGGTTCTCGGGCAGTGGTTTTGGCGGCGGGCAACGAAGAAGCGGCGAAAAGCTCGTCTCATCGGAGCAGACCTGTGTCGAGAGTATACCAAGTAAGCCTTAGACAAAAGGGGGTGGCGCTCTTGATCACATGACTCTTCACAGCTTACGCTTTGTATTTTGGCTGCGACGTAAGCCGCGGTCACGGTAGTAGTAGTAGTAGTAGTAGTAGTAGTAGTAGTAGTAGTAGTAGTAGTAGTAGTAGTAGTAGTAGTAGTAGTAGTAGTAGTAGTAGTAGTAGTAGTAGTAGTAGTAGTAGTAGTAGTAGTAGTAGTAGTAGTAGTAGTAGTAGTAGTAGTAGTAGTAGTAGTAGTAGTAGTAGTAGTAGTAGTAGTAGTAGTAGTAGTAGTAGTAGTAGTAGTAGTAGTAGTAGTAGTAGTAGTAGTAGTAGTAGTAGTAGTAGTAGTAGTAGTAGTAGTAGTAGTAGTAGTAGTAGTAGTAGTAGTAGTAGTAGTAGTAGTAGTAGTAGTAGTAGTAGTAGTAGTAGTAGTAGTAGTAGTAGTAGTATTACGGGGGTTCATAGTTAACGGGACCAAATTTTGTTAGTAAAAATAGGTAAATATATAGGTGTTTTATGTATACCGTAGGTCCTATTAACTATGTAGCCCCCCCGTAATAGTAATAGTCGCGCGCGCCCCTTTCCTACAGCAGGTCTAACTGCGATGGTTTTTCAGGCATTTTGTGTGCCAGGGTACTATTTCGGTGGATCATAGTAATCAAGACTCATCATATGCACCAAAACCTATATATTCCAGTATTTTCACCAAGCATATTTGGTCCTGATAACTGCTGTATGTTCCCCCGTACTATTTATTTTCCGACCGTGTGGTGGTGCTCTCTGGACAAGGAGTTATATTCTAAAGCTACTACGTGGTACTTATATGAACCATAATGTTTTACTTTTCCAGCCCAGCTCAACTCAACTCGAGGCAGGGTTTTTTTTCATTCTCAGAGGCGTTCTGGACTGTAGCAGGAACCGTGGTCACAGCCGGTGTCTTCTCCTTCTCCCGCCCGGTATACTGCTGCCTCCATTTTCATCGCGCATGCGGTTATTTATTTATTTTTCTCTGTATTTTTACAAGTTTGTGACCACATAATTTTTAACTTTTCTAGGATCAAGAACCAGGACGGACACTGGGTGTACTGATGTCATGGGATAGAAAGAGCGGTTTCACGAAAACACACGCACGTACGTACACAGGGTTCAGCATTTCCCGCTGCTCATCGATCTGCGTCGTATTTCTTTGTCAACTCGCGCCCTCGCACTTTCGGAGGCGGAAGCGGACAGACTCAAAAAACAAAAAAGGTGGAATTAAAATGCACCAGCCGAGATTAAACATCCACCGGTGTAACCAGCAACAAGGAGGGCCGCCTACCCCTGACCGCACACGTACAGTGTAGTACTGTAGCCAAACTTTGCTACTGTAGACAGGCGGTACGTCTACTCGTCCATACTAGGCAACCGAAGACGTCGCTCCTCCTGCTGAACAAACCCTGCCTTAAAGGGGCGGTGGGCTTTCGACGTGTTGCGTGTTCATCCTCCCACAGCAGGATGCTTCTGATATATATAGGGGGGGGTACTCGACCAGGCCATGTGAGGAAAGCTGGTCGGATATTTTCAGAGATTTGGCCAGCGCACGAGAACACGAGGTTTTCCCGCTGGGTTGGGAAGCCTGCTAGGTTGGGGAGTTTTTTTGTGCGTCAGCTGCTGCTAATAGGCACCTATACCGCTTTTGAGAGCCCCCGCATTAATTAATCTGCGCTCTATGTACCCCCCCCCCCCAATCGTATGACTCGCCCAACACCTCACGGCGCATCGCGCTTGGTGCAAGCAATGTCTGCCTGGTCGGTGAAAACCCGACGTGCTCCGTCCCGACATCGTAGGGATGCGAGGGTCTATGGTCATACGACTACGGCCATGCATGATAATGAGTACCCCCCCCCCCCCCCTATATTTTATATAGGTTGGGTTGGCGTCGGTTGGCAAACGATACTGTAAAACACGCCCGCTCACTACGGAACCTAGACAACCAGGGTACCGTTTTTGTTGGCGGTCAGTCACAGCTGGCGATCGAGCTATCGATCATTTGTGCGAGGTGGAGAACCTTTACTCCGCACAAGGGGGATGATCGCGTCACGTGGTGTTAGTGGTGAGGCACTCACGAGGCAGTTACATCGTAACCCCATTTCTGTCTCTGGAAGTGGCCACACCGCAAATTAAATTAACTTATTGAAGCTGTCATTCATATGCAAGTCCGCCTCACAAGCGGTTCTTAGTACAGTAGGATGCAGCTAGCTCACACCTTCATGCGACTCGCCGAACACCTGACGTCGCTTCGCGCTTGGTGCAAGCAATTTCTGCCTGGTCGGTGACAACCCAACGTATTCCGTCCCGGCATGGTAGGGATGAGAGGGTCTATGCTCATACGACTACAGCCATGCATGATATCGAGTACCCCCCCCCCCCCCCCCCGCCAAATACGTACTTCGTACTGGTATACTGCAGTACGCGCGTTTTGCATGTTTCCAGACGCATACGTAGTCATAGACGTGATGCATGGGGCAGATGCTGAGCGACGCGCCATATGGATGCTAACGGCGCGCCTTAATGCAGACTGAAGGACGAACACCTTGAGAGGCTGAAGTTGGCTAAAGGCACCGGAGTCAGCGGCGAGGGCCCCTCGGTAGGGTTGGCTCGAGGAAGAGGAAGCGTCCAAGTGGGCGTCCCTCAGAGCAATGCAGCAGGCAAACAGGTACGGTGCGCGGCCCACCCAACGCAGACCAATCCTACGAGTATAAGCTATACAAACCTTGACAAACCTGTCCAACATACAAATCCCAAGTATGTTTGTCGCCAAAACAAAACACAAGTGCACAGCTCTAGATCTGAGTTTTTCGTCTTGTTTTGTTTGTTCTCCGACGGATTGGTTAAAATAACGCCTCCCTGAGCGGGTATATAATCCACGTTCTATTTTCGGCCAGAGTGGTGTAGCTTAAAGCTCACCAAAAGTTCCACTTGCGAGTATACACGCGTGCCGTGCGCAAATGTAACCCGTCGCTCCCGTTTGCAACAGCAAAAGTTGAGATAGAACAAAACGAAGAGGAATGTCTAAGGGCCCTTTCCCCCACTCCGGCGGCATTATTACGCGCAACATAAAGGCAGACTGCTGTGCTTGAATAACGCACTGCTGTGTGAGAAAAGGGTCAAGGAGGAGGAAAAAGGGAAAAAGGGAAAGACAGACACAAACCTTGCCGAAAATCATTTCGGTATACGCATACAAAGTATCGCGTCTTCTTGCTGCGCGCGCTGATTGCGGATCCCAATCGGCGAGCTTAGGCTCGGCGCTCGGCTAACACCAAGAGAAAGAGCGCGGGCGGTATTCTTGCACCTGCCCGTCTTCGCCCTCCCCCCCCACCCCCTCTATATGTTATATACGGTTGGGTTGGCGTCGGTTGGCAACGACGCGGTAAAACATGCCGCTCACTGCTTGAGATAGACAACCAGGGTACCGTTTTTTGGTTTTTGGCGGTCGGTAACAGCTGGTGGTCGAAAGGATCTTTTGTGCGGGGCGGAAGGCCCTTTGTTCCACTAAAGGGGGATGGTCGTATCACGTAGTGTTCAAGGTAAGGCACCCACGACGGCAGTTACAAAGTACTATCATTGCTGTCTCTAGAAGTGGCCACACCGGAAATTAAACTAACTCATTGAAGCTGTCATCCATATGCAAGTCCGCCTCACAATCGGCTCTTGATACAGTAGGATGCAGCTTATCCTTCACGCGACTCACCGAACACCTCACGGAGCTTCGCGCTTGGTGCAAGCAATGTCTGCCTGGTCGGTGAATCCCTGACGTGCTCCGTCCCGGCAATGTAGGGATGCGAGGGTCTATGGTCATACGACGACGGCCATGCATGATATAGACTACTCCCCCCCCCCCCCCCCCCCCCCCCCCCCCCCGCCTCCTACCTCCCCCTGTCTTCGGTGTTGCAGCGAGCACCGGCATTGCTTCATTCGGTGCAAAAAAGAGACACAAGAACCCTCCCCCCCCTCCCCCCCCCCCCCGCCCCCCACCGCATGATAATGAGTACACACCCCCCCCCCCCACCGCCACCCCCCACCCCTATCTCCCGGTAATATTATCACTCCCTCCTTCGTTCGGCCTTTACGCATGCCCTACCCTGCCTTCCCGAAGGTGGTGGGGGGGGCTGACATATTGAATCTCCAGCCAAATACACCAACATCCGTAGACGATGGTTACCGACCGGAAGGGGAAGATGGGCCCGATAGCACTAGCTCCAGCAGCCCCGACAGCTCCGATACCGGTGAGGCCAGGAAGGGCAAGAGGTATAGATAAAACATACAGGGAGTATTGCGAGCGGGTTGTATATGTTGTATGTAGCGGGAGGGAAGCGTGAGGGGGGTGTACTCATTATCATGCATGTCCGTATGATAGCTTCAATGAGCTAACTTAATTTGCGGTGTGGCCACTTCCAGAGACGGGAATGTGTTTAGACTGCCTCGTGGGTGCCTTGCCATATACCTGGTACACACTACGTGATACGATCATCCCCCTTGTGCGGAGGTGAGGTTCTCCCCGCACAATAATGATCTAACTCTAACTCGACCGCCAGCCGTGGTGACCGCCAAAAAAGAAAACAAAACGGTAATCTGGCTGTCTCGCTCACTCAGTGAGAGGCGTGTTCTACAGCCTCGTCGCCAACCGACGCCAACCCAACATATATATACATATATACCAGGTACATAATATGGGGGGGGAGGGGCTCAGCATACGGTACGAAGCCGGGTATGGTTTTTTCACGCTTGTTGTTGAATGGAGTGTGTGCGTTTGCTGGTGATCTCAAATATTTGTACGCCGCGCGTGGCGGTTTGTAAATGAACGAGCGTTGGCCGCCATTTGCTTCGTGAGGGGTTATCTTTTTTTTTCCGACGATAACGGCTAAAATTGAAGAAGGTAAGTCAGCGAGAAATTAATTATAGAAACAGAAGATCAACTATCACGAGCCATGGTTTAATGAAGACGGGCGGTCACTGGGAGCCGGGGAGGGAAGGGGGGGGGGTGTACTCGATAGGAGAGGTGTGTACTCGATCTCACGCATGGTCGTAGTCGCATGATCATAGAACCTCGCATCCCTACAATGCCGGGACGGAGCATGTCGGGTTCTAACCGACCATGCAGACATTGCTTGCACCAAGCGCGAAGCGCCATGAGGTGTCCGGCGAGTCACATGAAGCATGAGCTCCATCCTACTAAGAACGGCTTATGAAGCGGACTTGCATATGGATGACAGCTTCAATGGGGGGAGGTGTACTCATTTGTTGCCTGCCTTAGTCATTTGATCATTGACCACGCATCCCTCTTGAGACGGAGCACCGCGCCTACTCCTAATACAGATACCTCCAACATTTGGGCGCTCAATACGTTGTTTTCATTTATTACATAGATCATTTTTGCTAAGATCATCTCTTTCCTGTTTCGCCGCCTGTGGTCACCATCTATCTCCTAGGATAGCGATCGTTTTCTTTCTCGCTGCTATCTAGGGTACCAAACTCCTCCATGCCACATTCGTCTATTTCCCTCATCTCTCCTCTTCTAACACATCCCGTTCCTCCTTATACATTTCACATTCTCCTACTATTTGAGTTATACTCTCTATTACTTTGTCACACGGGCACGTCTGTGCATCTGCTTCCTTTTCCTCCCGGCTACTGGTGTACCTCTTTCTTCTTTCTGGCAGGTTCAGGTCACCTACACGAACTCGCAGTTTCAGCGTTTTCGCGAAGTTCGTTCGGCCGTGCAAATATAAATTTTCATTCCTATTCCATCGCTTAATCCCCCGTACAATTTTGAATGTTTTTTCCTATTCCACCTTATTTCTTAGCACTAGCTTTTCCCTTCTTTCTATCCTTTCTCCCACTTCTGCCTTGTACCTCCCAAACTTCCCGGCGTGGACATAATCTCTTCTTGGTTTCCCCCTATATCCTTCCATACTTTCTCAACTACGCCATCTCACCTTATTCCAGCTCGTCCTTTTGTTACTTTCTCCCATTCAGCTCTATCAGTTATGGCTGGCAACCCTTTTTTTGGGCATATTCCTTACTTTTTATTACCACTTCAACCTTCTCATGTCTCTACGAGTCTTGAGTGGGTACATTCCCAGTTCTGCTCGTAATACTGTACCACTAATCGTACTTGAGCATGTCGGTACTTTTTTTAGCTGCTGTCATCTGTACTGTTTCCAACTGTTTTACGAAACATCGCGTTCCCTTCCCATACTCCTCCAGCACATTGTAACTTTGGTAGTATCACATTCATCAGGATACATCTCTTGATCCTGTTGTCAAGGTGCGAGTCTGCTAGGATCGCATCCATATTGCCTACGTGTGCTTTACCCTTGCCCATTACGTTTGTCATGTATGTGTTCCAAGAGCAGTCTGGGAGCCGGCGGGGGGGGGGGGGGGGGCGGGAGGGGGCTCAAGCTTCTCTTTGAGAAGCAATAGGTGCCGTCGAATAGAACACACGCTACTCGAGGTGTGGGATGAGCGGCGTACCAAGGCAATTGCGTTGCCAAGCTGGAGGACTTCGCGTGATCACCGGATGAATCGAGGCAATGTGGAATGTTTTGTAAACGATCCATGCTCGATTCCGAACCCTGCTATCAATAGAGTCTTACGCCAGCACCATACCACCCCAAGAGAAACAGAAAAGCTGATCAACATTTAGTTTGTTTTCCAGCGGGTCTTCATCACCGTAGCTAGGCGTTCATTATTTGTCCGCGGCGCTACGACAGGGGACAACCTTGTGGGACGCCACCCCTCATCTCCCCCTCCTGTTCCCTCCCGTCCCGTCCCCTCCCTTCTCCTCCCCCCCCCCCCCCCCCCAACCTCCTCCTCTCTACGTACACCTATAATTATCTGCACCCCTCGGTATGGTTGCTAATGGAAACACCATCATTCGGCGGCGGCACCAAGAAAAATCCAACACACGAAGAAGCGGACGAGCGTCTACGTCGGCAGGAGGGGGGCAAGCAGCAGCAGCAGCAACAGCCGCGAGAAGGGTTTCTTACGCCCCTTCCGTACCCCGGGGGTCGGCTTCCTCCGGAGTGGAAACCCACGTGGAGCCCAGCGCACGCCGAATGTCTTCTTTGCATGTGGGTTGGGGGCCATATACAATAGTCGAGAGGTGCAGACCAAATGTGTTCTCGCCTTGCGTGCCCTCCGGAGGGGGCGGTAACCGTAGGTCGTGCTGTCCCCAAAAAGTGATCAAGGGTTGTTGTACGGAATTGCTATTAGTGGGAAAAAAAAAACGCCTCTTTAGTTGAAGCTCTATATATTTTAATACGGGGCGCGTTGGTGAAATCCCCGAGAGGCCATACGCCCCCCCCCCCCCCCTCCTCCCCCCCCCCCCTCCCGTGACTCTGTGAAGAAAATCAGTATTCCCTCTGCCTTTGTTTTCGGTTTTTTAAAGAAAAAGAAGAGCGGTGTTCGGTGCTCACGTACTTGGTGTATGGATTCATGTGTAACGGTATTTGGGAGTTCCACACAGGAAATATGCGTGTTTCTATCCGCCGCTTTCTCCCTTCTTCTTGTAGCTGTGGTTACTTCGTGTTCTCCCCCTTTCTTCCTTGTCTTGTGTTTTCTAAGCGATAATATATATATACCCTGGAGGGGCTTCTACGAACTGACTCAGGCTTGGCCTATCATATCAGTGAGTGCATCGAACACGCTAGCGTCTGTTCCAATTGGACGCACTTGCTGGTTGGGGCTACGCCGGGAGAGCAACTCCCCGTTCGAGGACGAGCGAGAGATTTTCAGTTTTTTCGGATGCAGAGGCCAGAGGGTCCTCAACCGAGCAGAGGCACTGGCGACAACGAGGTCGACAGAGCCAGGAGAGCTACAGGAGTGGCGATAACAGCGGCAGCAGAGGCAGTCAGCAACGCCGCGGCAGAGGCCGCGGAAATGGCTAGTAGCGCAGGAGCGCGAAACCCTGTTCCGCCAGAGGGCGGAACTGCTCCGCCAGAGGGCGGAGCAGAAACGAGTAGAAAGAACGAGGCTTCGCGGGAGGACGGAGCCGCAGGCCGCGATGATGAGATCGCCCGCCTGAAACGAGAGATGGCCGAGATGTCGCTCCGGCTGGAGATCAGAGAGGAGGAACGAACTAGGATGGAGAGGCTACAGCAGGGGGCTGGAGGAGGAATGCGTCCACCGGAGCCACATGGTCAGCCAGGCACGTTTCTAGTTGGTTTTGGTAAGCCTTCACCGAAACTTGACGGTAGCAACGAGGGAAATTATTTTAGATGGTCGAAGCAATTTCTATCATGGGCTGTTACGAACACTTGCGACGATGTTTTGAAGGAAACAAGCGACCCGATAGTCTTGCAGGGCCCAAATAGAAGGAGCCAACAAGACCTCGATTACCGTTTCGGAACGGCAAGGGTAGCCGCTGCTCGCAGGGCATACGAGGGTATCATCAACGCACTGACTAATTCACCTCTGTTATACAAGATCTATGACATAGGCAGCCCTAGTCTTGCGATGGCCGAGGTACGTCGGCACTACGTCCCAAGCGACGACCTCGACAAGCAGGCATACCAGAGAGAATACATCAATGCTCATATGAAAGAGGGGGAGGACCCCACCCTTTATTTCGAGAGGATGAGCATCATCCGAGAAAAGCTCTCCGAAGTAGGGATCCCAAAAACGGATCAGGAAGCCAACCTCCACCTACTGCAATGCCTGACGTCCGAATACGAGGTGGACAAGAAAATCCTGCAATACGCCCAGAACTTGACCCTCAACATGATCGAGGACCGGGTTCGCATAACGTACCGGGAGTTGGAAGCGAGTAAGAGGAAAATGATCGATGGCTCAGCACAGGTCTTGATAGCCACAGGTGGAGGTGGAGCAGGTGGACAGGGGAGTTTCCCCGGTCCCAGCCCTGGCCACTACACGGGCGGCAGAGGTGGCACGGCGAGTGGTGGCGCCACTGGGCACTGGGGGCAGCAACAGCAGCAACAGCAGCAGCAACAGCAGCAACCACACTATCAACATCAGCCACCGCGTCAACACCAACAACAACACCAGCATGGTCAAGGCTGGGCAGGCCAGGACTGGGGAGGGGCACGCTCGGGGAACAAGAACGGGAAGCCGAAAAAAAAATCGGCAGAGGCAGGATTCGCACGCCAGCGGCGGCGGCGGACATCAACCATGGCCGCCATACGCCGGCCGCGGCGGAGGTGGGAACCAGTCGTGGCCGCAGGTACGCGACGCACGTTTCATCGGGCCCGGAGGACACCCACCAGGTACCGACCGAATGTACGACGCCCGCCCGGTACCCCCCTAACCTACATCGGCCACAAGGCACCGAGCCGGGAATCCACGCCGCTGACCCCCGCCCAAGATGTTACAGGTGCGGCCGGATAGGCCATTTTGTTGCGAACTGCCGCGCTATCGTGACGTTGGTAGATGACCCGAACCCACCTCGTGAAGTTTACCCGAGCCACTTCGCGGCGAATACCGCGAATACCGCCCAGTCTACAACACCGCTCCTCCCCACCCCAGACCCCATTCCGCAGCAGCAGCCGCAGTACCAACAGCAGCCACAGCAACAGTCCCACCATCAATCACAGTACCAAGCACAGTATCAACAGCAGCAGCTCCAACAGCAGTCACAGTACCACGAACCTCAACAGCAGCCACATCTTCAGCAACCACCGCAGTACCAACGTGAGCAACAGCAGTACTACCAACGTGAGCAGCAGCAGTACTACCAACATTCACAGCAGCAGGCTCAACAGGCGCAGCAGGCCCAGCAGGCGCAGCAGGCGCAGCAGGCACAGCAGGCGCAGCAGGCGCAGCAGGCAGCAGCAGGCAGGCAGCAGGCAGCACAGCAAGCGCAGCAAGCGCAGCAGGCGCAGCAGGCGCAGCAGGCGCAGCAGGCGCAGCAGGCGCAGCAGGCGCAGCAGCCACCGCAGCACTACTTGGCTCCTGAAGAGACATCACATCTACTCACAGCACAGTCTGCTTTGGTCGGTCAGTACGATGTTTTGGGAAGGGGGATAGAGAGTTGGATTGCGGACAACGGGGCGACAACGCACATGACCCCGAACCCGGACCACTTGTATAACAAGCGCCCCCCCTCCCCTGAGAACGCCAAAATATTTATCGGTGACGGAACAGAATTAGCAGTGGAGTACGTAGGCAGCGTGGATTTAATTTTTCACAGCACGGAAGACGTACGCGTAACCTTAGAGAGTGTTTCATTTATCCCTAGCCTAAAGGTAAACTTGCTGTCGCTGCACACTGTCCAGGCCAAAGAGGCGATCACTCTAGATGCTGCTGGTGTCCACCTAATGGGTGGCCGCTTATTTTTCCCCAAAGACAGAGCCGGATCAAGGCTGAACGCCACGCGTCCCCCCCCCCCCCCCCCCCCGTACAGGGTACACCAGCTTTGATGGCCTTGTTGCAACCCCCCCCCCCCCCCCCCTCCCCCCCAAGCGCCGGTGCCTGTGACGTTACACCCGGTGAGGACGCCGGGAGTATCTGCTATGCCGCTGTCGCCGGGGGTGATGGTAGCGGTAGACCCGCCGGTAGCGATGGATGGTACAACGGTTTTGCAACCCCCCCCCCCCCCCCCCCCATGCGCCGGTGCCTGTGACGTTACAACCGGTGAGGACGCCGGGAGTATCTGCTATGCCGCTGTCGCCCCGCCGGTAGCGATGGATGGTACCCCCCCCCCCCCCATGCGCCGGTGCCTGTGACGTTACAACCGGTGAGGACGCCGGGAGTATCTGCTATGCCGCTGTCGCCGGGGGTGATGGTAGCGGTAGACCCGCCGGTAGCGATGGATGGTACAACGGTTTTGCAACCCCCCCCCCCTCCCCCCCATGCGCCGGTGCCTGTGACGTTACAACCGGTGAGGACGCCGGGAGTATCTGCTATGCCGCTGTCGCCGGGGGTGATGGTAGCGGTAGACCCGCCGGTAGCGATGGATGGTACAACGGTTTTGCAACCCCCCCCCCCCCCCCCTCCCCCCCATGCGCCGGTGCCTGTGACGTTACAACCGGTGAGGACGCCGGGAATATCTGCTATGCCGCCGTCGCCGGGGGTGATGGTAGTGATAGACCCCCCAGTAGCGATAGAACCAATGACAGCGGTAGCAACCCCTCACACACACCCTGCGACAGTGCCGGAACGTAGTGAGCCAGCGCCATCGTCAGCTAATCCCCCGGAAGAATGCCTTCCCCCGCTCCCCCCCGCGTTCCGCCCGGCGATTGCTGCTGCCGTACTCGTCCCCGGCACTAGACGTTTCAAGGAGATGGATATCAACGTCTTTCACGTGTGCAACGCCCACGCCCACGAGGGCCTTTTGCGCGAGACGGCCAAGCAGCAAGGCGTCAAGCTCACTGGTACTCTGGTCACTTGCAGTGGATGTGTGCAGGCGAAAGGCAGGCGTGCGTCTATACCTACGACTACATCGTCTCGGAAGACACTCCCCCTGCAGCGCGTTTTTGTTGACCTTGCCGGCCCCAGGAAAATCGCGTCTGCTGGGGGGGCTCTGTACCTGATCCTGTTCAAGGATGACGCGACACGCATGGGATGGCTATACCCCCTCAAGAGCAAGAGCGCCGCCGACGTGACCGCGGCGACCCGAAAATTCCTGGCTGACGTCGGCGGAGACGTCAAGTGTTTCCGGACGGACAACGGCACAGAGTTCGTGAACGCACTCTTCGCAAACTTATGCGCCAATGAGAAAATCCGACACGAGCACACCGGGGTCGACGGACCGAAACACAACGGTGTGGTTGAACGTGGACTCGGCCTCATCCAGGAAGGCGGTATGGCCGCTTGCCTTGAGGCCCCCCGGCTGTTCCCCGGGCAGCTCCCGAACCTGGACCGTTACTGGGTGGAAGCAGCCATCTACATGAACGACTGCCTGAACACCACGGCGACGTCGGCGAACGCCCATTTCAAGTCGCCGCACGAGGCATTTTTTGGGACACTGCCACCGCCCAACACACTCGCCTTCATGCAGCCCGGATTCCACCGTATCCACCGCACCCACAAGTCTGACCCCAAGGCCGAACGGTGTTTCTACCTCAACAGGGGGAGAAACCATCCGCGCGACTGCGTCAAGGTGGTCACGGCATGCGGGCGTACGAGCAACTCGCGGGACGTCACCTGGGAGGTGGAGCGCAAGCCGATCATCGAGGCTGCGCCTCAGGTGAGGAAGGACTCGGTGGCGGAGCCGTGGGAGGCCGATCTGCACATCAGGTATTTACCACCGGAGCTGGCGACTGTGCAACCGGGGATACCACTGATGATGTCACCGGCACCACCGGCGGTACCGCCGACGCCGGCGATGACGCCAGCGCCAACGGAGGTGCCGCCACCGCCGACGCCAACGGAGGTGCCGCCACCGCCGACGCCGACGCCGGGGGGTGCCGCCGCCGCCGCCGCCGGGGGTGACGTCACCGTCATGCCCACCGGGGGCCGAGAACCATCACGTCGAGGACGACGAGGGCCCCCGGGATAACGAGCTCTTCCAACTGGGGCGGACGCGCGCTAGGACACGGGGGCGATGACGATGGCGCCGCTTCAAGTGGGGATGCCACCGGTGATGACGCCGGCGCCACCGGAGATGCCGCCGACGCCGGGGGTGATGTCACCGTCATCCCCACCGGGGGCCGAGAACCCTCAGTTCGAGGACGACGAGGGTCCCCCGGACAACGAGCTTCTCCAACCGGGGCGGACGCGCGCGAGGACGAGGGCGTACCACCAGGCGTCTACTGGTACATCGCAGCCAGCTGACCACGCACTTTTCAACCAGCGCCCGCCCAACCAACCCGCCCCTGCTCTGCCAACATGTGACGCGGGTCAACTCTCGGAACCCGCGACCTACCAGGAGGCGATGCTCTCGCAATACCATGCGAACTGGTCCCATGCAATGGAGACGGAGATTGCCGGACTCGAGGGAGCTGGGACTTTCGGGGATGCTTAGCAGCAAAAGGGAGGGAACGTGGTATCGGCCAAATGGGTGTTCACTTGGAAGGCAGATGAGCATGGTAAGGTAGTGAAGGCGAAAGCGCGACTAGTGGCGAGAGGATTTAGCCAACGCCCCGGAGTTGATTACTACGAGACTTTTGCCCCCACCCCCGCCGCGTCATGTATCCGTATGATGGCTGCGATAGCCTGCGAGTTACAGTTAGATTTATGCCATTTCGATGTACAACAAGCGTTTGTCCAGGCCGAACTACAGGAACTCGTTTTGATGCGAATGCCACAGGGATGTGGTGATCTGAGCGGCAAAGTAATGCGCTTGAATCGTAGCCTATACGGCTTGAAACAGGCGTCGAGATCCTGGCATAGACACTTGGTCACCCGCCTGAAGAGTCTTAGTTTTGAACAGAGCCTCGCAGATCCGTGTGTTTTTCGATTAATCGAGGCGGGGTCTGTTTCCATCATTGCTGTGGTTCACGTCGACGACATTTTTGCGGTAGGCCGTAAGGAGAGATGTGACCGTTTCTGCGAGGACCTGAACCGCGTAGTCCCCATTAATAACCTTGGTGAGCTGCGATGGTATGCCGGTTGCCACTATTCCAGAGACAAGGTCGCGGGTCTACTGACAATTTCGCAAAAATCTTTCGCGGAGAAGACGGTCAAGCAATTTGGCGTGACCACTGGTAGGAACACCCCACTTTCCCCTGATCTTTTCCTGGAGGTGTTTGACGAGGAGGAGCCCACTGGTGACTGGCCGTATCGTGAACTAGTAGGCAGTTTGCTGTGGCTTTCTAACCAGACGAGACCTGATATCTCAAATGCCGTAAGGGCGGTCGCGAGGTATATGCATGCCCCCAAACTCAAACACTGGTTGGCTGCGAGAGGGATTTTGGAGTATCTGAAGGTGACGAGTAGCTACGGTATTACTTTCCAGAGGGGCAGTGGATTAGAGTTGGTGGTTTATGCAGACGCAGCCTATGCCCCCCGAGACACTAGGAGGAAGTCTGTCTCGGGTGCAGCCGTGATGTGTGGGGGTGCGGCGATTCAATGGATTTCTAGGACGCAGAAGACTTCCACACTCTCCACGAGTGAAGCAGAGTACGTTGCGATGGCAGAGGGTTTCAAGGAGGCTCTTTTTCTAAGGTCAGTGTGGCGTTTCCTGTTGCCTGATTTTGGGGATCCGTGCATCCAGGTTTTTGAGGACAACAAGGGTGCGATCCAAATAGCGGTCAACCCTGTGACGAACTCTAACTCGAAGCACATAGATGTCCGCCACCACTTCCTGCGAGAACTTGTCGAAAAGGGAGAGTTTGAAATCACGCATGTGAGGTCGGAATACGAACATGCGGACTTCTTGACGAAACCCCTTCCGAAAGACGCTTTCCGTTTCCACAGGAACTTCATCATGAACATGAGTTAATTTGTTTGTTTTGCTTTGTTTTGTTCTTGAGTCAATGTTTTATGTCTGACGAGGCCGATTTTTGTATCTTTCTATGATTTGAGGGAATTCGAGGAAGTTATCACAAATCTCATGAGATTTGAGAAGATAGTTTATGGATTTTATTGAGCTTGGAGGTCATGATATTTTATTGCTGAGATCTGAAGAGTTATTTTTTTTTTTTTTTGGGCGATTTGACTTCATGCGGTCCTATGATTTGTGATTTAATTTTTTTTTTTGGAAGGGGGGGGGACGAGGGAATGAATCCGACATGCCACTATGTACCATTCTGGTTTGAGTTGAGGAGTCGATCGTGATTCATTAGTGGTGCTTTTTTTATCCCGTTCCGTTGGGGCTGGAAGACTGCTGTGCGTAGCAGGAAAACTGAAATATTTGGAACTACTGTATAACATTATTATATTGAATACGTATCTACGTACGTAACGCGAAATTGAAATCTGTAGTATACTACGGCGACCGCACTAAACTGGGGCGTTATTTCAGAGACGAAATTCTGGGTTTTTGTTGCCATTTGACTGGATTTAGTGTGTCCCCTGTAGAGAGGCTATGTCGGATTGGTGTTTGATTCAGATGGAAAGGGAGGACTGCAGTACTATATAAATGATGCAAGGACTCGATTGATTGTTTTCTGAGATTTTGAGGAGTTGCTTTGTGGGCTTTTCTGGGCTTGGCGGGCTTGATCTTGCTGTACAGTCGAGATTTGAGGAGTTGATTTCTGTTTTTTTTTTTTTTTTCGATTTATTATTTTTCGGGTTTTGAGCAGCTGTTCTTGTGGTACTATTTCTTGAGATATGAAGATCAAGTTTGTTTCTTTGTGAGATTTGAGACTTTGATATTTGTATTTGTGATATTCTGATTGGAGGCATTGGTGGTCTTGACATATACTTATCTTTGAGTACAATACCTTGGATTTGGATTTTGGGTGATCGTGGTCTATAATCATGGCATGGTACTTTATCATGAGCGATGTGTGGTGATCCCATTCACCAAGTAGAGAGCAGAGGGGCTGTTCGGAGTGCTCACGTACTTGGTGTATGGATTCATGTGTAACGGTATTTGGGAGTTCCACACAGGAAATATGCGTGTTTCTATCCGCCGCTTTCTCCCTTCTTCTTGTAGCTGTGGTTACTTCGTGTTCTCCCCCTTTCTTCCTTGTCTTGTGTTTTCTAAGCGATAATATATATATATATACCCTGGAGGGGCTTCTACGAACTGACTCAGGCTTGGCCTATCATATCAGTGAGTGCATCGAACACCCCCCGTTAATGATAACGCCATATCAGGCCTCTGGCAACACCCGAAGGCAGTCCGTCAGGGGCAAAAACCGCCCCCAAAGACGAGTCATCCGGTCGGCGACGCTCCACCGCAGTGGTGGGCCCAAATGGGAGCGGTAGTAGCCGACGGAAGCCGTCCTTAAGGCCTGCGGTTTCTCCCGCAGGAGTCTCCGGCAGAAAGGGATCGATGTTCGAAGGAATGCAGGTGTCGGGGGTGCAGGGGAGGGGGGGGGGGGCATACTCCTTTGTTGCCTGCCTTAGTCATTTGACCATTGACCACGCATCCCTTTCGAGACGGAGCACCGTCCTACTCCTAATAAAGACATCTCCAGTATCTAAGCACTCATTACGTTGTTTCCACATATTACATAGAATGTTTTTGCTAATCTTATCCCCTTCCTGTTTCGCCGCCTGTGACCACCATCCATCTCCCAGGATAGCGATCGTTTTCTCGTTGTTATCTGGCGTACCAAACTCCTCCATGTCACGTTCGTCTATTTCCCTCATCTCCTCTTCTAACACATCCCGTTCCTTCTTGTACATTTCACATTTTCCTACTATGTGAGTTCTACTCTCTATTGCTTTGCCACACGGACACTTCTGTGCATCTACTTCCTCCTCCTCCTCCCGGCACTGGTATATATATTTCTTCTTTTCTGGCAGATCCAGGTCACCTACACGAACTCGCAGTTTCAGGGTTTTCGCGAAGTCCATTGGGCCGTGCAAATACGTTTTCATTCCTATTCCTTCCCTCAATCCCCCGTATATCTCCAAGTGTGTTTTTCCGATTCCACCTTGTTTCTTAGCGCTAGCCTTTCCCTTTTTCTATCCTTTCTTCTACTTCTGCCTTGTACTTCCCAAACTTCCAGGGGGGGGGGAGATGGCGTAGGGCGAGTGGGCGACTTTGTTTTTCCATCAGGCCGAGGGGGGAGGGGGAGGGGGGGAGTTTTTTTTCAATCATTATCCGCTGCATTTCGTACAAAGTTACAGCATGTGTTTTCTAGTCTTGGTTCGATTTGATCTTTGAGGTGTCTCCGGTGTCATGCTTAAGCGGTGCCTGAAGCAATTCTCGGGGGAGGGGGGGGGGGGGGGGGGGGGGGGGGGGGGGGGGGGGGGGGGGGGGGGGGGGGGGGGGGGGGGGGGGGGGGGGGGGGGGGGGGGGGGGGGGGGGGGGGGGGGGGGGGGGGGGGGGGGGGGGGGGGGGGGGGGGGGGGGGGGGGGGGGGGGGGGGGGGGGGGGGGGGGGGGGGGGGGGGGGGGGGGGGGGGGGGGGGGGGGGGGGGGGGGGGGGGGGGGGGGGGGGGGGGGGGGGGGGGGGGGGGGGGGGGGGGGGGGGGGGGGGGGGGGGGGGGGGGGGGGGGGGGGGGGGGGGGGGGGGGGGGGGGGGGGGGGGGGGGGGGGGGGGGGGGGGGGGGGGGGGGGGGGGGGGGGGGGGGGGGGGGGGGGGGGGGGGGGGGGGGGGGGGGGGGGGGGGGGGGTGGGGGGGGGGGGGGGGGGGGGGGGGGGGGGGGGGGGGGGGGGGGGGGGGGGGGGGGGGGGGGGGGGGGGGGGGGGGGGGGGGGGGGGGGGGGGGGGGGGGGGGGGGGGGGGGGGGGGGGGGGGGGGGGGGGGGGGG
>JASSKH010000028.1:6032323-6084823 GCA_031763025.1 Macrocystis pyrifera
CCCCCCCCCCCCCCCCCCCCCCCCCCCCCCTGCGCTAAACAAAGCCAGTGCAAGAAGGCCAGGCGGTGCCTTGATGCGGTCAAGAGTACCGTTTTTTTTTTTTTCCATTTTATGGTATTACGGGGGTCCACAGTTAATAGGACCTATGGTATACATAAAAACCTACCGGTATATATTTACCTATTTTTACTAACAATATTTGGTCCTATTTAATATGGTCCCCCGTAATAGCATTTTTCGTTGTATACCCGTAGGTATGGTGCAATATCGCGTGTGTTGTTTGCCGTGCGTGTGTGTGTCTCTTGTGCGTCGTGTGTGTGGTGGGAGGCGATTGCGGAAATAGTTAGTTTGTCTGTTGGGTTGTGTGAAGCCGATTTTTTCAGCAACGGTTTGTCCCCTCCACCTTCTGGCAGATTGTGGCATCCGAGAAGTCGACGTCCACGGAGCTAGGCCAATGCGAGACGGAGATAACGTCGTCGTTGCCCTCTTTTCCCGCTGATGTACTAGTAGTAGCACCCTCGAAGTACGCCGTTGTTCCGTAATACTCCATCGGCAAAGGCTCGTCCAGGCACTCCCCCCAAAACCCCCCTTCTCCCCTTCCCCCGTCCTGATCCCCATCGATATCATCGATACCATCGTCATCCACGTCCTCCCCGTCATCGTCGTCGCCCGAAGCCGCGTGCAATACGCAGTGTTCCACTCGGAGGTAGGTAACATGTGGGGGGAAGACCACTACCGTCAGGGTGCGCGGGGCCACCCAGAGGCTGCACGTGCGAAAATCTTCTTCGCCGCACCTCTCCATACTGACCTGTTTTTGTTTTGTGTCACTTTTAAGAGTCGAGTCGTTCATTCGGTCGTTGTTGTTTTTATGTCGAGCAAAAATAGTATTGTCAATGTTACGGGGGGCCATAGTAAATAGGACCTACGGTACACACCAAAACCTATATATTTCCTTGTTTTTACTAACAATATTTGGTCCTATTTACTATGGTCCCCCGTAATAGTCGTTTTTGCCCTCCGGCAATGTGTCGTACGTGTTCCATTCCGACTTGACTGTTGAATCAAACATCTTCTAATATATACCTGGTACCGCAGTAGTAGTAGTAGTAGTAGCAGTAGTAGTAGTAGTAGTAGTAGTAGTAGTAGTAGTAGTAGTAGTAGTAGTAGTAGTAGTAGTAGTAGTAGTAGTAGTAGTAGTAGTAGTAGTAGTAGTAGTAGTAGTAGTAGTAGTAGTAGTAGTAGTAGTAGTAGTAGTAGTAGTAGTAGTAGTAGTAGTAGTAGCAGTAGTAGTAGTAGTAGTAGTAGTAGTAGTAGTAGTAGTAGTATCTCTTCTGGTCACTCTGAACCAAAATAATATATCCCACTTTCCCCTCTTGAAGGCTCCTACTATTGTATTGTATTGTAGTGCTTGGAGCAAAATCCTGTGACGCAATGCATGATGCGTGTCACGTAACTTCGCTTCGAGGCCCCCCCGCACCTTTCACGAGCGCCGTCAGCGGTGGTACAGACTGACGCAACAACTACTGAACCTCTGACAGCGTCTGGGGAACTTGACCCCTGCGGATGGACGGGGTAGGCTCAGGGAAAAATGGAGGCAGCATCTAGTGTTCGTACTTTTGGTAGTTGGATACATGGTGTCCAGGCATTTTTTTTTGCTTTTTCGCGGTCTTGATTTTCTGCTATCGCATCATATTTTTTTTTAATTGACACTCAATCACTCACACTACACACTCTGTCAGATGGCGAACGAAACAATACTACATTTTGTAGGTTTCCGTTTACTCCCGGTTTCCCTTGTTTTTTTTCTTTCTTCCGGGGAACGTTTACGCAGGAGTGATCAACGTCGAAGCTGCTGTAGTCCAGAAGTATACTGTAGTCCAATAGCCTACTGTAGTCCAATAGTCTACTGTAGTCCAATAGCCTACTGTAGTACAATAGTCTACTGCAGTCCAATAGTCTACCGTAGTACAACAGTCTACTGTTGTAGTCCAGTAGGTTCCCTTTCATGGTTTCCTTCGTTTTTCTTTCTTCCGGGGAAGGTTTACGCAGCAGTGATCAACGTCAGAAGCCACCGTAGTTCCAGAGGCTACTGCAGTGCAGTAGACCACTGTATTCCAATAGTCTGCTTTGTAGTCCGATAATCTTGCTTTTTGGTTCATGGTTCTCCTTGTTTTTTTTCTTCCGAATAATGCTTGTGAGTGATCAACGTTGACGATCATGCTGCACGTTGTCGGATGGCAACAAACGCAATAACAATAGCAATAGCAAGGGTAAGATAATCAGTACACGAAGAAACATTTTAGCAATTTCATTGTGACCGACGGAACTACTCGATCATGAATCTCTCAACGACGGAACGGAAAAAAAAATGTTCGTCAGGGGACATCTGGGGTACACCCTCTGGTTTCCTATGTGGACGATTTCTTTACAAACCATCAACATTAGACATTCTTACCGTATTTTTGAAGTATCACGTCTGTTTGCCGTTCGACAATGATTGTACAACGTATATGAATGTACCGGGTACTGTGTGTAGGAGGGGGAGTTAAAACTTAGTGCGGAAGCTTTCTTTTCGTTTGGGCTTCCCTCAAAGATGGTTTTCTTCTCAATGGGGGGACGTTTTTGAGTGATCAACGTTGGAGCTCATGCTGCCTGCACATTTTCGGACGACTAACAAACGCAACAATGGTAGAGAATGTGTGTGTTGTACGTACGATGTATGCCCTGTCGTTTTCCTGTCCCCAATAAGGGTGGCGACGTCAAATGTGAAGGTTTTTACCTACTGAGCCATAGGGGCAAACGATCGCTCGAATACCCAGCCCAGGGTTGACCCTTACAACGCTCTCCCCCCCCCCCTCTGCACAGAACAGCGGGATATTTGGGGCGTCGGCCTCATTTGATGAGGAAATTCACTCTTCTTTAAAGAGCGTTTTCAAGGTGGACGCGACGTTTAACCTCACCGCCAACGACCCATGTCCTGCTGATAGGCGCCATTTTGTTAAGGTCGTGGTCCGCTGGGCTCTTGGCAAAAGGTTAGCCGATCGCCTACCCAATCTAAGCCCTTACAACAAGAGCGAGTCCCGTCTAATATGTGGCTTGTTGTGGAGTAGTCCACGGAGGGGGCGTGTGTGCGCGATCGATTGCTCTACAAAGGGCTGTATGCATTCGGAGCACATGGGGGAAGGGTGACTCTCACCTGGCCGAAACGAGCGAGCTTGGCCGCGCTCAGATTCTTGGAGCATACGCTCAGCTGGAGATAGTTGGCGCCGAAGTTATTGACCGGCAAGTAGATGGAATCCGCAGGAACTAGCTGCCGCGCGAAATCGCGACGCGGGGGGCGAGAGGGCGGGTTCGTTTAGGTGGGCTTGATCTCTGGGCGCGTGGTTCGAGGTGATACGAAAAGACAGAGAAGTGTATGAGGGATATACTACTGATATTTGGTTCATAAAGGAACGGCATCTACGCTATTCTGTCAGAAGGCAAGCATAATAATAATAATATCCAACCATTATGCATGTAGACTACTGGGCAGTGGCAGAACTGCTTGTAGCATGCTTGGGATAGATGCGCAAGCGGAGCCATACTGCTACGGTTTGAAAGGGGTGCTACTGCTGTACAGTAATAACCGTACCTTTTTTAGCAGGGGGGTGTGATATGACGTAGCACCGGGCTATAGAAGTGGTTGAGCAGTGTTCTAGAAGCACCAAAGTCCGTAAGTACCGAAGCCCTCAATACTCCCAACAGTATTCCTGAGGCGCTGTAGTTTTCCTTGGTGAACAAGAATGATTGCCCTGAATACCCTCAAGAGTATTCCTGAAGCTCGGAAGTTTCTCTCGGTAGATAACAAGCCAGCACGGCTTACGTGAGGATCCGAGGAATGCTCGTAGAACAGATTGAATAACCCATAGTAGGTGTTATAGTGGACTTACAGAAGTATCGCAAGGTGTGACTACTGTGAGGACACGAGCAGTGTTCCTAGAACAGTCTAAATGACCCGTAGCATGCGTTTTAGTGGACTTGTAGAAATTTTCCCAAGGTATGGCTACTCCGGTAGTCCAAGTCGTCGATAGAAGAGTGGACAAGCGTCCGAGGAGAGTTCCTCGGACAAACGTAATAAACCCGTCGAGCGGGCTAGTGTAGGAGACCAGAGTGGGTTTGGTGCCTCGAACCAAACCCCCATCGTCTCGCTCTTATTCTGCTCCCCTCTCTCTCACCAAGGACCAAGAGGAAAAAACAACAATAATAAGAGAAGCCTATACTACAAACAAGAGAAGCTGCCTCCGGCCAGCCAGTTCCTGCCTTCACTTCCCTTACCCCTACACTCGGACACCGTGACAGGGGGTACTCAATGTACCTTTTTTTTGCAAGAGAGGGGTTATGTACCTTTTTGTCTTGAGCGCGGGTACTTTCCGTACCGTTTTGTTGTTGTTGTTGTTGTGTCCCTCGCAAAGAGACGAGCTCCACATCTCACCGAAACACATAACAAGGACGGGAAATCATCCCGCAACCCGGTCACTAATCCTATGCGGACCTATGCCGGCATATACACGGGCTATGCCAGGGTATCGAATCAAACTTACCACTCCGTCCGGAAAACATATTGCCTTTTTGATACCCACGTTATTGTTCAAACGAGGATTATACTCGCCGCCAGAGCGGTAAAGCAGCAGAAATAGGGATGCATGCAAATATATTGGGTGCCGCTGTACAGCAGTAGTAGCGGTGTTCCCATTTTTAAGACCGCCCTGCGACAACGCCGCCGATTCACTACCTGGTCTTACCTTCGTTTTTGGTTCTTACATTTCACTGCTGAGCACATGATCTCGCACGGAGTCCGAGGAGGAGTTATTTTTTCTCTCGTGACCCAAGCCGATCTGACTGTCTGGTACTTTTACTACTGTGTCCTTAAACCGGGTGGTCTTGAGATGGGTACAACCATTGTAGCAGCGCCTCTGATGCTGAGGAGCCTCGTCAGCCTGAGTGTGTTTTGGTGCGAACGTACCCCTCTCCCCTCACATCAAGCGGTTCTTAAGTAGGATGCAGCCCACCCTTCATGCGACTCGCCCAATACCTCACGTTTCGCTTCGCGCATATTGGTGCAAGCAATGTCTGCCTGGTCGGTGGAAACCCGACGTGCTCCATCCCGGCATTGTAGGGATACGAGGGTCTACGGGCATACGACTACGGCCATGTAAGATATCGAGTACCCCCCCCCCCCCCCCCCCCCCCCGCCGCCCCGCTCGTACCGTACTGTAGTATGACTCAGCGGCAAGGAATGTATGTATACACGCGTGCGATACACAACAGGCAGTGAGAATGTAGTACACGACACCATCGCCCGGTTGCAAAGCGTGTGCGTGTGTACGCGCGCACGCATGCATGCGATATACACAAACGAAGCAAGATGAAGAACGTATGCGCGTGTGATGCACAACACAGCGCAACGAATATATGTGCGTTGAAACACACCACTGTGGCCGGCAATACGTGATACGTTTGATATCGTTTTCAGTTCACAAACGGGGAGTACTCTATGAGCCACAGATTGGTACGCAAGAGCAAGCAGATAGCAAATAGAGTAAC
Organism: Macrocystis pyrifera; assembly: GCA_031763025.1. Lineage (NCBI taxonomy): Eukaryota > Phaeophyceae > Laminariales > Laminariaceae > Macrocystis > Macrocystis pyrifera. The sequence goes on from JASSKH010000028.1 coordinate 6,037,907, forward strand.
CCAACACCAAAGATATCAGGTGGTGTCGTCTGCAAAAAAAAAACGTTTTATGTTATGATGCTGCTTTGTATGAGGTTGAAAGCCCGGTAACTACCTGGGTTCAGTCACTGGGATCGTATTTGTAGTACTTGGAAGGCGTATATTAGATGGAAAATCAGGGGTTTCCCAGAGGCGCACGAGCTTGGTCTCAGTCTCCGCGTGCACGAAAGGAATAAAAACTGCTCTTCTTCTATAGCTAAGCAAACGACACATGTGAGTACAATGTTTACCGACGTAGAAGGCAGACCTGTCCAGGGATACAAAGTGTCCCGCAAGCTTGATCTGAACAAGTGGCGTCGTCGGCAGGACTCGAACCTACGCGCTGAAATCACGATGGGTTTGGGCTTGATCTTAACATTTATGTACGTAGACAGATATCTGGAAATACACTATTACGGGGGACCGTAGTAAATAGGACCAAATGTTAAAAAGAGCGAAATATATATATATTTTTTGTGTGTTTCGTAGGTCCTATTTAATGTGGTCCCCCCAAAATAACACGAAAACAAACGTGACACCCCCCCCCCCCTGTTAGTAGGATGCTGTTATGGTACTACGATGCAGCCCACCCTTCATGCGACTCGCCCAACACCTGACGGCGCTTCTCGCGTGGTGCAAGCAATATGCCTGCCTGGTCGGTAAAAACCCAACGTGCCCCGTCGCGTCATTGTAGGGAGGCAAGGGTCTACGGTCATACAACTATAAGTACATGCATGGCATGAGTACCCCCCCCCCCCCCCCCCCCCCCCCCCCCCCCCCCCCCCCCCCCTGCTGTTCCTCACCGGGTCGCCATCATCTACCGTGCAGTCGTTGCCGCACACGCTCATGTCCGGACAATCCAATATCATCAGCTCGTCGATGCATGAAGTCATGACCTCCGTCGACCCACAACCCGCCGTTGGCAGGCAAGCTGCGTAGTACACAGCGGCACATCCTGTGGCGGCAAAAGTGCAGCCCGGGAGAGAGAGGTCAAGTGTGTCCTACCTCTTATAGCCAGTATTAACACAGTAACAGGTATGAAACACAGAGCAGCAGCAGCAGGGAGGAGGAGGAGGAGGAGGAGGAGGAGGGGGGGGGGGGGGGTGGGGGGGGGGGGGGGGGGGTGTACTCATTATTATGCATGGCCGTAGTCGTATGACCATAGACCCTCGCATCCCTACAATGCCGGGACGGAGCACGTCGGGTCTTCACCGACCAGGCAGACATTGCTTGTACCAAGCGCGAAGCGCCGTGAGGTGTTGGGCGAGTCGCATGAAGGGTGAGCTGCATCCTACTAAGAACCGCTTTATAGGCGGATTTTCTTGCATATCGGGAGAGGGGGGGGGGGGGGGGGGGGGGGGGGGGGGGGGGGGGGGGGGGGGGGGGGAGAGTACAGTAGTCTAGAACGGAGTCATCATCCGCGGCGCTACTATATTTAAGCTGAACGCCCACTGCACGTAACCGTACAGCAAGCAGAACAACAGCTCCACAGGACGCGTAAAACATCACATCTACGAGTACAGCAGTCAGTTCGTAGCTATCTGCTCTCCATCAATCAGGAAAATGTTGGCCCCACAAAGATGGAAAAATCTGGCGTACTCGGGAAAGTGCCTTCTACTGTACACGAATATTACTGCAGTACACAGACAGCATTTACGGCACCGAGTGTGTTATCGCCCCCGGCCTGTCGTTCCCGCAAACCATACCAGGTAGGTTCGTTGGTAAGATACACAACGTCGCTAACAGGAGGACCGGAACGTGTAAAGACTGTTGATAGACCCGGGTATCGGTTGGGGTACGCTTGCCGCCCCCCTCTTCCACCCTGATATATATTAACGACCTGATAGTAGCAGTCGAGGGAGCAAGGCAGGGAGTCACGGTAGGGGAAGATACGGTGTCGGGATTGATGTTTGCGGATGACTTCGTGGGGATATCAGAAACACCTGAAGGATTGCAGAAACAAATAGAGAAGGCGCTAGAATACACCAGGAAATGGAGAGTGACGGCGAACGTCAAGAAATGCGCAGTAGTTGTTTGCCACGAAGATAAGGTAAACCCGGTAAATTTCAGTTGGAAATGGGGAGAAGATGAATTGCCGATTGTAGACCAGTATACATACCTTGGCGTAGAGATCTCAAAAGACTGCTCTTGGGACACACATATAGCAAAAGTAATAGGAAAGGGTAAGGCACAAGTAGGCAAGATGGATGCGATCCTAACAGACGCGAACCTTGACACTAGGATTAAGAGATGTATCTTGATGAATGTGATAGTACCAAAGCTAGAATATGCAGGAGAAGTATGGGAAGGGAACGCGAAACTCGTAAAACACTTGGAAACAGTACAAATGACAGCAGCCAAAAAAATCCTCAGATGCTCAAGTACGACTAGTAATACAGTACTAAGAGCAGAACTGGGAATGCGCCCACTCAAGACAAATAGAGACATGAGAAAGTTGAACTGGCAATATAAAGTAAGGAACATGCCAAAAAAGAGGTTGCCAGCCATAGTTGATAGAGCTGTATGGGAGAAAAGTATCAAAAGGACGAGCTGGAATAAGGTGGGATGGCGTAGTTGAGAAAGTATGGAAGGATCTAGGGGGAAACCAAGTAGAGATGATGCCCGCCGGGAAGTTTGGGAGGTACAAGGCAGAAGTAGAAGAAAGGATAGAAAGAAGGGAAAGGCTAGCGCTAAGAAACAAGGTGGAATCGGAAAAAAAAAAACATAGAGATATACGAGGGATTGAGGGAAGGAATAGGAATGAAAACGTATTTGCATGGCCCAATGGACTTCGCGAAAACGCTGAAACTGCGCTTTCGTGTAGGGGACCTGGCTGGACCTGCCAGAAAGAAGAAAGAGGTACACCAGTAGCCGGGAAGAGGAGGAAGTAGACGCACAGATGTGCCCGTGTGGCAAAGCAATAGAGAGTAGAACTCACATAGTAGGAGAATGTGAAATATACAAGGAGGAACGGGATGTGTTAGAAGAGGAGATGAGGAAAATAGACGAATGTGACATGGAGGAGTTTGATACAATGAATAGCAGCGAGAAAGCGATCGCTATCCTAGGATATAGATGGTGGCCACAGGAGGCCAAACAGGAAGGGGATAATATTAGCAAAAAGTTTCTATGTAATTTATGGAAACAACGTAATGAGTGCCCAATTGTTGGAGGTGTCTCTATTAGGAGTAGGAACGGTGCTCCGTCTCGAAAGGGATGCGTGGTCAATGGTCAAATGACTAAGGCAAGCAACAAATGAGTACCCCCCCCCCCCCCCCCCCCCCCCCCCCCCCCCCCCCCCCCCCCCCCCCCCCCCCCCCCCCACCCCACCACTCTATTTTTCCACCGCGCATACTGCGCGCCTTCCATACCCAGCACCGGCTTCGGTGTGGGCTTGCCCCTCCCTTCCTTACGCCGCACGGATGTCATTCCGCATCCACACCTTGGCACATATCCATACAATCGATACTGATGTACCCGGTTAACACCTGGTAGGGGCATACATAGCCCTGGCCCACCCGTCTATCTATATACCAGGTATGCCCCCCACTTGCCCCGACAAGCGGTATCGCCCTGCTTTGTTGACTCTTCGTGTTTGTGTGTATGTATGCGCGTACTCACCACATATCGCGTCCTTGTCGGACACTGGAAACGCCAGCTTGCAGTCCATGTACGCAGTTTCGCACGCTACTCGACGTTGAGGCTGGCACCTGGCCCCCGGACCCATATCGACATTGCAGATACAGCAATCGCCGCCGTGAAGCACGATGAGAACAGCGCGATGATCGGAGGCGGGGCGGCGACTGGCCGGCGTAGAAGCGTCCTCATACGAGCAGCCCTTTTTGCTCGTATAAGAGTGTGCTGAAACTGCTTGTACGGTGTACTTACAAAACGAGACAATACACGCGTTACTTGCAAAATGAGGGGATCCACGCGTCAACTATTACGGGGGTCCATAGTTAATAGGACCTATGGTTTACATAAAAACCTATATATTTACCTATTTTTACTATCAAAATTTGGTCCCGTTAACTATGGACCCCCGTAATGTCTGCTGTTCTTGGTGCCCGCCAATATAAGGCAAGTCAGTACAGGCAATCCTGTGGGGGGGGCAGAAACCACGCCGGGTCGGGCACACAGCGCTTGCCAACGTGCACCCAATTGACCTTGATCGCTGAAGGCAGTTTTGTTGTACGTGCGTGCCGGTATGACTTTGTGAGACGCTCTCCCTCTCTTCATTGTTGTCGCTTCTACAGGTAGCAACGGGCAAAAACAGTGCGTTCAATCTGTGTGTACGATATGACACCTCTGGTACCTGGTCCGATAAATATACTTTGAAGTATTCATGATGAGCGCCTCGTGATTTTCGAGCACGCCACAGGTAGTACTTCAGCCCGTTATCAAATCTCTAACTTAGTATATAGGATAAAGTGTGGAACACACGCCGAAAATCGAACAGCTTACGCGCCGACTCCAGACGCTGAGGAGGAGGAGGAGGACGTCATTCTCCCGAGTACGCTCGCAGCAACGAGCAGTGCCCCCGTTCTCCCAGTCATGCCCCTCGGATCCTCGGATAGTGCCACGGGATATATCCACAGGAGTTCTAGGAGTATGTGTGTTGTGTCGCATGATATATCGTTTTATTTTGGCTTTGGTTTTTTTGTCTGTCGTGTATGCAGCATGTACACACGCATACATGGACTCGTGGCAGCCTGGTGAAAAAGCACCACTGGTAAAGTAAATAACCTCGAGTTGACCTGGTTGCAGGTAACCGTTGTTGTTGCTTCAAACTTCAAAAAACTAAAACTTTAAAAAGGTGGCAGTTACAGATGTACTGAATCTCCCCAGACCCCGTTTGACTACAGCCTTCCGCGCTTCCTGCGCTCTCGTCTAATAAAAAGTTCCTTCTGCTTTCTGCTTGGAAGAAGGGAAGGGCCAAAAAAACAAACCAAACGCAACTACATCTACCATAAACAGCTTGACGTGGGGCACCGATACTGCATCTGTTCCATCACCTCCCGTTGCTACGGAGAGGAGACCGTGCATCAACCTTTCGAGGGAGGCTCGCTGGCGCGGAAGCTTGGGTACGACCTCAACGAAAAGGCTGCTGTCTTGTTTAGTTCGACGATAAAAAACACAGAAGAAGAACACCGCAGCAGCAGCAGCAGCAGCGGCAACCGCAGCAGGCACACAACGACGAGGTACATACGGAGGGAGGAGAAGGAGGCTCACCCTCGGCACGGGAGGGCGCACGGGGCCATGGAACGCTCATGGTATCGTCCCATGGACGGCTCCGAGGCCCAGAACATAATTCGCGCGGCAGAAGCGCCCCCTGACTCTCCGTTCCGACCACGCTTTCGGCGAAGGTCGGGCGAGATCGTAGTCGCGCCTGGGCTGGGGGGGGGGGGGTGGGTCGGGAACTATAGCCCCTCCCTCTTGCTTGGCTATCAACAACGGCGCAGCATCGTCTGCGTCAAGGAACGGGCTAGGGGTGCTCTTAGGAAAGCAGCCCATAGCGGAGGCGCTATCACGCCTGCTGACCCTTCGAGACGTGTTCAAGATGGGTTCGTCTTGCCGGGAGCTGATGAGACGGCTGTTGACCGCAGGAGGGCCGGCGGCGGCGCAGTCGTCTGTGGGTCTCCAGCAGCAGGAGTTGGTGCTTGCGCCGAGTGCTTTGCAGGCAGGAGCCGGGGGGGCAGCGGGGGCGGGAGGAGCACCAGCTGGTAGTGGTGCTGGCGGTGGTGAGGGGTGCTGGTGGTGGCGGGGGTGATGGTGGTGCTGGCGGTGCTGCGATAGGGTGAGTTCGGTGTGCGGCCGTCCCTTGTTCAGAGGTCGTTTTGTTCAGAAGGCTACGATATTATTTTTTATCAGTTATACGATAGTCTTGGGTGTAGTACGTATACTATTGATAGTAGCGTGTAGCGTGTACTCTGGTACAGCAAGCAAGCACCAGTGCAGCAGCAGCAGCAGCAGCAGCAGCAGCAGCAGTCTCGTCTGATACCCCTGGTACAATGGGAAGACGGAAAGAACCGACCTGGTCAGGGAATATCCAATGCGCAAGTTCAACACTCACTCGCTCGCCCGTGGTGTGCCAGGTACATTGCAGCGTTTACACTTTAATCTTGAGCATACAGCAGCAGTAGCACGTCGACAGGCAGAGCAGAGAATCCTCTCATGTGTCCTTTGATTTTATTCAAAAAAAACTAAATACAACCAGATTTTACGCAGGCCAAGAGCAGGCAAAGGAGGAGCGATATGCAGCAGTGCTATTCGCAAAACTCGCAATGCAATCCTTGGTTCAAAACAACGTATTTACTATTAATACTACTGCTGTTAATAGTGCCAGGTACCAGGAGTACCTTTGGTGCAATCACCAAACCAAGCCGGGTGCACGTCATACGTGTAGCTACACGTACCGCTAGGCCTCACCCGCTGGTTCGGAACACAATACATCTACTACTACGTACGTACGGCAGTGTGCTTGCTGTGTCGGACAAACGTACGGCACCGCCGCTGTTTTGTTCTTTTATTGTTATGTCTCCTCGTCTCCCCATGCATGATGAACGGGTCCTTTCGTTGTTTCACATGCACCCAACGACATCCAGCAACCACACCCAGAGGCTGTCGTACCAGACCTGTATTAGCAGTTACAGTAGTAGTATGTAGTGCTCCACCACCTTGAGATACCGTAATGTACCTGGTATGTACCGCTCTGGCCGGGAATATAAGCTATGTTTGATAGTCATATCGGATTCTAAACGCGTATTATATTGACAACCACAAATAGTTATACGGCACAAGTTCTGTGATCACGTGGTCACAAAAGCGAAAGAAGACATGTCGGAGCAGGCAGGAGCCGTGATGAATACTCGTATCGTATACTAGCAGCAGCAGCGTGTGTGTGTAGTGTGTAACCATGCATCAGCCTCTCTCTCGCGGATTTCTGTTCAGCAGGAGAATGGCAAACCCAGCCCAACCAAACCCCAAACGAAAAACCCAAGAACGCACGAGGCAGACCCCGGGCGGAGGCCTGAGCGGTGCCGCGTATTCGTGGTGTACTACACCAATACTACGTACTAGTATGTGTGTGTTCGTAGTTCAGCCCTGGGGCAGTGTGCAGTGCGGTGGCCAAAAAAATCAAGTACTTGGTACGTACGTACTCAGCTGCTCAGGTTAACTGGTACCCACAGCCCAGCTGGGAGGGCAAGTGGTCCTGCTGTACCCGCCTTAAAAAAGACGCGCACCAAAATACGTTCAAAACTCAACATCTCAAAATACAAAATACTAATTATTTAATAATAATAATAATTCGTAATACCTCCAAACACACCCCTCGAAAAATCAACTGCGAGTACAAGCATTGAAGTACCGAGCGCTACGTACCAGGGTATGTACATGTAATGGGCCAAGCGAATATCACATTGATGGAGTATTAATATTGTATAATATTAATAGTATCACTTTTTTTTGTGCTCGCATCTCGATCGTCTCTTCTCATCTACGTATTAACAGGATGTTTTGTTGAGGTGTACTCCTGTCTCGTAGACCATACGAGGTAAGTATTTAATAGTAGTAATATGATGAGATGATCAGATGATGATCAGATGATGGCTGTGGCTTGTCGTTGGACTTGTGAGTGTAACAATAACAATAACACATGGAACTTGTGCGAATGCCTCCCTCGCTATGTCCTTGCGTATTGTAATACTGCAGTACCCGGTATGAAATACCTGGTACAGGCAGTGGGGCCTATCTACAAGCAATGTAAGAGAGAGGTGTCAGGTGGGTTCGACCTCTCTCAAAAGGGAACCTCTCTGATAAAGCATGCCAGCAGGGTACAATTGTAGCAGTGCCTGGTAGCAGGTAGCAGGTACGTTGTACCATACCAGCATAAGAGAGGGCCTCTCCTACCCAAAGACCTCGTACAAAAACAGCAGTACTAGGTACCAGGTATCCTTGTACCGAATATATGAGTTTTGATGTGCTTGCAGGTGACTTGAAGAATTTGGAGACCCCAAATGTGTGCCCCCCTGCTGCACATCAGAATATTCTGCTTGCTTTACGTACGTACCTGGTATTTTATGTATAGTTCTGTTCGTAATTTTTTTCGTACTTTTTCGAACATAGTTATTTTGTACGAGCACTGCTGTCTGGCAAAACGCGAAGTAGTCGACACGGGAACTCCGGCCGGACACATTGGTCGAGGTCCGGGCACGATCGGTGCACTCTGGAGCGCGTGGCAAGCCCTCAGAGCTTTTCTTCGGCGGGAATGGGCAAGACGATTTCCCTGGTTTCAGTACGAGAGGCCTTCTTTTTTAAGTACGTACCGGTATAATGTTACTGTTTTCTGTCCTAGGCTCTTACGAGCACACAGCCCAGACATATCGACCAGGTAGACAACAGACAGCATGCACAGAGCACAACGTTACAGCGCTGCCGCCTATACGCCGTGCGTATGCGACACATCCATATGTGTTGTACTGCTGCTGTGGCTGGTTGTGTTGTCAGAGCCTGCGGTCCGTTATCCACCCTCTACCTCTCTTTGCTGATGCTCTACTGGTGTGTGACAGAACCACGCACACTCTGGACGGAAACGCAAGGACAGTTTGGATTGAACATTACAGTAGTACTATAAATAAATATACCAGGTATAGATAGCAAGATAGGGAAGTCCATCAAATTATACGTACATCGGAGGTTTCCCTCCGGGACGTGCCTGTAATAGGGGAGTGGCCCAAGAACGAATTGAAAACGATACGTACAGCATGCGATATTGTACCACACCCGTATGATAACGATATTACGTCATGAGGTTTCTGCATGGTTTTTCGAGACCCGACAATGATGTTCACCCAGGCTTGGCCTTACGAAAGGAGTCCGACGTCTCAAGCATGAGGGTTTTACTGTAGATTCGCTCGATATACGAGAGGGTTTCTGGGTTCCACCCAACAGAGTGACGAGCGATTCAGACATTCAGACCTCTCTTCAACCGGTGACTCTCTTAAATCGTAGCCGCCAATGCTGTACCTACAAGTACCGGGCAGTATTCGCCTGTTGTAAATGTACCAGGTATGATATAAATGCTGGCAAGATAGTCACCGGAAAATCTTTTCTATGGATAGATTCTTGCGAAGATAATAAGCAGTTCTTACGTTCTTTAAGACGGACTGCTTGCACCGGTACCTGGTTCGGACGGACGGACGGACGGACCCGCGTGTGATGAATGCGGTTGGGTACTGCTGTAGAGAGAACGAGAGACCAGTACCAGTACGTACGAGTATGATATTGTGTGACAGACTGCACTGACGTCAGGAGCGGCATTCAAGCCTGCGCACTGGCGCAGCAGCATATACTGCCAGATGTTACAGCCAGTAGTATTAATAGCTACGAACACTGGCAGTAGTTCTCCCTTTTATACAACAGCAGTAGTAGCAGTATTGAATGTTTGTAGATATTGAGCCCAATGGTGATGGAAAATGAAACGGAAACGCGTATTTTTTTCTTTCGTCCTGCCTCTTCCAGCGGGCCTCTCTCACCAGCCCGGGGGGGGGGGGGGGGGGGGGGGGGGTTGGCCTCACTGCGCTCGACCGCCTCGCTCGCTCGCTCGAAGCCAGTGTACAGCAGCGGTAGCAAGACGCATCATATCACACATCACACATACCAAGTTATTAATACCAAGTGTATTATATGTGATACTGGTACATATATATGCAGATCATCCATTTGGAATTCTCTAATTCACGAACGATAGTATGTAACTATTTAATAATTGTTGCTGGAGTTATTGTTTTAACAAGGGTACACTAAGTATCATAAGAACTACAAGTACCAGGTACTAGACGATTATAATATTATAATATGAATACGAATACATAAACGTCGTACGACCACTATTCGTTTGGTCACGATGATACTCGTACTGCTGTACGGGCTTCGTACATGGGTGACCATACCGGAGGTAAAGCTGTACGGCCTTCGTACATGGGTGACCACACCGGAGGTAAATGCTTTTTTTAGATTCTTTGGACGTCAGCAGTGAGGCATCTGCAACTATTAATAGCAACTCAGATTCTTGCCGAAATTTCGCCGGACAAAAGCTCCCTCCCTCTGGTAGGGCGGGGGTTTAAGTAAGGTTGTACAGGGCGTTTACAACATGAACCCTTTTACGGCAGGACGACTGCAGCAGCAGCAGTAGTACTGGTCCCTACCTGGGGACAAACTACATAAAAATTGATTGTTTTTTGTCCCCTAGACGGGACTGAAAGGTCTTCAAAGGGTCAAGACTTATTCTAAGCGGTCCTTAGATTCACGCGCAGAGCGGCAGGGTTTACCGTATCACACCAGGGTGGTAAGGTAACACCCCCCCCCCCCCCCCCCCCCCCCCCCCCCCCACTCGGACGACTTTTCAAGGCTGGGTTTCTGGACAATGGGGAGGGCGTACTGAATACCCCGAGCGATGCGTCTATATATATATGCAACCTTCTCGACGAAATATTTCCAGAGCTGCCATTTTTGTTGTGCGTGCCTCCACTTAAGGCATGTTTTGGAGGAAACCGGGTCTGAACTTCGTCCCAGGGTGTGCTGATTTTGCGTGTTTTACGGCCCTCTTAACCCTTTTAGTACCGCAGTCCCGATTTGGGGACAAACCCTAGTACCGCAGTCCCGATTTGGGGACAAACCGGGTTTGTCCCCAAATCGGGACTGCGGTACTAAAAGGGTTAAGGCAAAGTGCAGACCTATTTTTCGTCTCCCCGAATTCGGAAAATAAATAATTACCTCTTTTTCCCTGTAGGTACATGATATGATTGTATTCGATCACATTTATTTACCACCCATCCAATTTTATTCGTGTACCAATTCCTCCACCTTCCTTTTCTGACCTACTGCTGTACTATTTATACCTACTAATACGATACAAAACGAGCTGTGTTCTTAAAAGCAAGGCCACGGAGGAACGATCCACTCAAATTCTAAGCAATGTGTCCCCTAAACGGGACTGCTGCTGTACGGCAGTTCCGAAGGGTAGAGTTTTGGGCGTACCTGGTACGAGGTGTTGAGTGACATGTTGTCTCATAATTCTGGAACCTCATCAGGGGGGTCGCATGATACTACCCGACACAGCAGTATAACCCTATGACTTCTGTAATATCATATTTCATTGTTTCGGAGTAAGGCGGCTCAACTACCGGTGTAGGAGGTGTATGTTGTATGTTGTATGTTGTACCCGGCTGGTATACGTACATACTTTATGTTTATTTCACACACCACATGCGCCGACATTTGAATTACTACCGTTGTACGTACGAGTATAACGCATTTTTGTTTATGTCACAACCAAGCTATCGTGCAACCTGTGCATGTGTGAGCAATGGTTATGTACTGCTTGCTGCTGGTGTTGTGCTGTGGTAGAAGGTACAGCAGCAGTAGTACCAGGAATGTTTTTATTCTATCTGCTGTAGTTTTTCCTACACTGCTGCTGCTACTCACTGTGTACACGAGATCACATTCAAGGAAGCACACCGGTTTGTCCAACTGCAGCGGCAGCCATTGCTTGACCCCTCTGTTAATAGTACCGCAGCCCCGATTTGGGGACAAACCACTCTAATTCCAAGTTATTTTTCCCCCAAACGGGACTGCGGTACTAAAAGGGTTAATATAACGTACCTGGTAGCTAGCTATTGATAATACGCTGCGTACAAAACCTTGCCAAGTTTTGGAGACTACTCTACTCTAAAGGCTACACACCGCGTTGTTGTTGTTGTTGTTTTCTTCACATTAGCGTAGCACGGTTTGATGCTACAATAGTATTAATAGTACGACTATCACGCCACGCTTGCAAATATAATACCTGGTTTACGATCGCACCCGCCGGTATAATATGAGTTTCGAGGGAGTTTTCGATCTCACAGCCGAGGTGTTTTTATTTTTCGTTTGTCCTCAATTGCATAGCAGTAGTAGATGCATACGGAGGGTGTGCCCTAAATCCTCTTAGGACTGCAGTCCCTGTTTGGGGACAAAGCAGTCAAATTCCAAGTAGTTTGTCCCCCAAACGGAACCGCAGTCCTAAAAGAGTTAACTTTATTGGACAGGTCTTTGACTGATTGAAACGGAGCGAGATTATTCGCGGTCGTTCGTTCCATTCCGAAAGCTGTTTTTCCAGCTTTCATGGGGTTCTGTCGGATTGAAATTGTTGGCAGTCAACCGCCCCTTAGCGGGCTGAACAGCAAATATCCCAACTGGTTTTCGCGGCGGGACCGTGCATTTAGCTTGACAAGGGGACAGGGGACAGGGGTCCCCCTCACGGAGACAGCGGGTGCTCTTGACTCAGCGGATAACTTCGCACGCAAAGTTTGCGCAAGTCATGCCCTAGACAAGGCAGTGCTAGCCATCGAAGGGCGCAGGCAGCTAGCTATGTTGTAGGCACAAGCTTTTGTGGGAGAAAAACACAGGCCGGATTCTATTGTACTAGTTTTAGGTTTGTTCCCGTTTTTGCTGTGGCCATTCTGGTGGAAACCCCGAATAGGGTGGATAAAATCCCGTGGGATCAGGGTGCCTTGGTGGGCCCTGCCGGCGGCTAATTATATTTGTGCGCCACTCACTAGGTGGGAGCAGGGTGCCAAGCGGGAGCAGGGTTGGTAAAAGCGTCAACCTGTGAAATTCTCTTGACAGACTCTAAAAGTCACTGCACTGCTGTGTACGCTGTACGCTATACGGTATGCCACGCCGCGCTCCGTTCACTGCTGTACTGCTGCTGTACGGCACTGCACTGCGGAGCGTTTTGTTAGTCTAATTATCAATAGCAGATATTAATATTATGCTTGCCGACGTAAACGGAAACCCGCACACACCAACAAAGTATATACCCGAGGGCAGGTAGCGTTAAGAGCACCAGTCATCTGTCGGTCGTTTCCACCCCTTCACTTGATTTCAGACACATTTATCTTCCGATTCGGGGATGTAAATCTGAGATCAAAACGCACGATTCAATAGGTAAATTTTCCATCTTCTGTACTTGTACTGGAAATTAAGAGTTTTTTTTTTTTTTTCACCTGGTTCGGGCAAACAAATGTTAAGCAAAGCTCTCGCCTCAACCCCCGGGGCTCCCCATCACCCATTCACACATCAGATGGATCATCTACAAATAGATCATCTACAGATAGATCATCTACAGATAGATCATCTACAGATAGAACGTCGTTTATCTGTCGGTCGTGTGGCGTCTTCATCTCGGGCGGTGGGCGGCGCAACTGAGCCTTGGTCAACTTTGGGGTTGGGCGTTCTTGTTCCATCTGCGAAGAGTCTACCCGTTATCATCATCGTGATCATCGTCGTCATGCTCACGCGAAGTGCTACTGTAGTACGCACTTGCCGGTCGAGGGCTACGATGGCCTCAACCGATATCAGATGGCAGTACGTAGGCTACCGGGGCCAACAGCAGTAGCGGAGCGGTAGGTGTACTGCTCTGTTGTGCCTGTTGAGGTATCGAGAGCACGCCGTAATGGTGTTCTATTCATTGAAGTACCATCATAAAACGACAGCAGTGCAGAGGGCTGAACCTGCGGGATGTCGTGACATCTGTGATACTAACATCGATGAACTTGATACTACTCCTGTGTATCAGCAGGTAATACAGCTATTAGTAGTACATGGAACGTTCTCTGCTGCAAACCTTTTTTTTTTTGTCGCGCTACGTTGAAGTAGGAGCAAACGGAGCAATGATATCACTATGTATGTTGATGTTGATGTTGTTGTTGGCGGCGGTTGCGATGTTTTGCTGGTGATGTTACGACCTCAGTCCCGTTTTGCGGACAAATTGCTTGGAATTAGAATGGTTTATCCCCCAAACGGGACTCTGCAATCCTAAAAGAGTCAATAGCGGCATTGGGTACTCGTGGTACTACGGGGGGCCATAGTAAATAGGACCAAAAATTGTTAGTAAAAATAGATAAATGTGTAGGTTTTTGTGTGTACCGTAGGTCCTATTTAATATGGCCCCTCGTAATTAGTGGTACTATTACTTATTGTCGTTGCTGTGGCGGTGTTGGTGGTGTTCGTGGACGTGGTCGTCGTTTTGGTGTTGGTTGGTAAAAAACCGTCGTCCATTTCCTTTTTTGCAAGCAGCAGTTGTTAATACAGGTGAACAGATAGGTCAATGCCGACAAGACCTGTTTTTTTTGTGGTATACGGTCCGGCAACCAGCGCCCCATCGGTGAGCCACCGACATTTTACACAGCAATTGAATTGCCCATGCCCTGGAGGCGGCGCGTAGATATTAAGGGCCAAGGGCCTCTTCTTTTTTTTTCTTGCGGGATGTTACCCCTTGTCAATTCAACAGTTTCAAGTCGTACCACTTTGTACCTTGATATAACAACCATTTAGATTGAATATTAATGGATAAACGGTCCTAATATTTCCGGACAGAGTGGTAATACACTACCAGGTACATACTGATATTACTCTATTAATACTGTTACGAGGGGCCATAGTAAATAGGACCAAATATTGCTAGTAAAAATAGGTGAATATATAGGTTTTTTATCTATACCATAGGTTCTACTAACTATGGACCCCCGTAATACGTAGTCTACGGCGGTACTCCACCCGCAGTATTCAGTTGCAATATACCAGGTATACCCATCGATACTGCTGTTGCTGCTGTGGCTGTTATTTTCCGACGATAAATAGGACGGCTTGACCCGAGAAGTAAAACGTTTGGGGCATTCGGTGCGGTCGTCTCTCAGACTGCAGAAGAAATGTACAGGGCCTTAAAAGCTCTCTGGTGGAGTCTCGAAAAACAATACCGGCTGGTACAGCAGCATCTTGACTCGTGGCGGCAAGGTACAGCAGCAGCAATGCATACGACACGAAACAACAAAAACGGAACTTTTTTTTATGGCCGCAGAGGGGAAAAAAAAAAGCGAAAGAGGTGTTTGCAAATGAGTCGTTTTTTGAGGCCCCTGTTCATGCTTTTTAGAGGTTCGGGAAGCGTCCACATTTAAAAGCGCGCTTTTGTTCAGGAATATTCGAGCGTAAATTACTCGGGTAATTCCAGTGTACCAGGGTACATACATTTGTGCCAGTATATCACAGCTGCCCATATACAGCCACAAGCAGTAGTGCAGCAGTACTCCCGTCCCCCCCGTCCCTTTCTTGGGTGTGTCACCGTGTTACCGTGTCACCGACCCTGTTATGTTCCGAGGGTGAGGGATGACGGATCAGTATACGTATAGGGTGGTTCTTTCTGCGTGCGGGAAGAGTTGTTTTGGTTTGCTTTGTTACTATTCATAGCAAGAGCACAGCCGGTTCGTAGTCCAATGCGAGTGTGTGTAGGGCATGCACATTCAACGTCAACCTCAACCACGCCATTGACGTCGGCAGCAGCAGCAGCAGCAGCAGCAACAACAACAACAAACAACCCAACAACATGACTCGGTTTTGTGGACCCGATTAATAATAGGATAATTATAGTAAATTGGTATATAGCCTTGCGTGTGATCACACCATCAATACTAATCATGCTGATGCAGGCTGCTACTGCTGCTGTAGCAGGTGACGCACGGCAAGGCAAGGGGAACAAAAAGAGCCAGTTGAGGATACAACAAATTCTATCACGGGGAACCATAGTATATAGGACCAAATATTGTTGATAAAAAATTGGGAAATATATAGGTTTTTGTGCGTGCCGTAGGTCCCATTTACTATGGTCCCCCGTAATAGGCCCGCGCGTTATATGCTGTCTTGAGCGGAGCCGAATTGAGGGTACACCTTTTTCTTTTCTTTTTCCAGAAAGACCCCCGCATTTTGTTATTTTGAGCAACAAACCAGTGTACCTGCCACATATGTAAAAAAACAAATGAAAATATATATTGTATACCGGTATATAAACAGCTGTGAATCGGCAGGACTTGACTACAGGTACAACTGTTGTAGTAATAACTAACACTCAGAGCGGAAATATGAAGACCGTGTAAACACTTCATATGAATACCTAGCGGTCTTTACATTTCAGCCAGCCGAGGGTGGTATTAATAGTCGGTAGGTGTCGTTAGCCAACTATTAATTATATTAATACGGGGGGCCATAGTAAACAGGACTAAATATTGTTAGTAAAAGTAGGTAAATATATAGGTTTTTGTGTGTACCGTAGGTCCTGTTAACTATGGTCCCCCGTATTAGCTGGCTTTGGGCGGCAAGTCGGGTGGTGAAGAAGCCAGCTGATGGCCAGCCGACTTACGTCAGATCAGGCGATCGCAACGAGCCAAATGAGTCCTTCTCCCCGGCCGACACGGGGGGGGGGGGGGGGGGGGGGGGGGGGGGGGCGCTCACCAAAGAAAAACGTTTATCCCGCATTCAACAATCCTTCCTACATGTATGGAAACCCAATAATAAGTCGGATTAGTCGACACCTCCAGGACGCGACCGACTATTAGTCCGACTAGTAATAATAATTGTGGCTATATAGTTGGTGACTTGAGTTGTGCCGACTCACAGCTCTACACGTCAAGGTTATATATCCCGCAGTCGACAATCCTTGCTACAAGTATGGAAATCCAATAGTAACTCGGATAGGCGGCACCTCGGGGAAGCAACTATTAGTCCGACTATTGATAGTAGCTATATAATTGGTGGCTTTAGTGGTGCCGACACGAGGTTAACATTTTATGGCCGGCACACTTTGTTTTTGTTGTTGTTGTTTTGCTGCGTGGTGCCAACGGCTCTCTATCGTTCTGCTGCTGTTCTGATTCTGTCCCGTCGGGCGGGGGCCTGCCTCCATGGGCCTCCTCCTCTCTGTGGTCGATTCTCAATTTTGTCATGTACCTGGTATTAAAATATTCAACACCAATGCCAAAACATTGAATGTAAGATGCTGCTATCCATATAGATAGCATTAGGCGAAATTACGCAAAGGGGGTTGGTTGCAATTACGTAGTTAATCTCGCCATTGGGGATACGGGAAATCAGAAGTTCAACAGGACGACACGTGCGTGCGTAGTATCACCAAGTACGTACGTAGGTGGAATCATTCCGAGAAACTTGAAAAAGGACCGGGTTTCCTCGCCTTTCCGGATCTACATCAACAGCTGGGAGATGCACCCGAGGCCCCTTGATCGAGAAGGTCTTGTTGCTGCTGTTGTTCTCACATTAACTCATCGCCACAATACAATGCAGTCCGTTGTCGCAGGACAGAATACATACCTACCTCGGGGAAAAAAATAAAACAATACATGATGCGATAACTGACCATCTGCTTACTCCTCAGCCCAAAACCCCAATTCGAGAAAAAAAATAAAGGTTACGCTCAACGCTATATATTACGGCTCTGGGCGTAAATGTAAGAACCGCTTGGTCTCCACAGCGGTAATGGGTGCATTCACGGTGCTTGTATTTTCGCCCAGTTTGGTAGCTCGTACGAGTGCGTTCTTCGTACCTTGTCCCCGAAACGGGACTGTAGTGCTAAAAAGGGTTATATATGACCCTCGTGCTGCTGTGCCAGGTATACCAGGTAGGTAGGTGGTGGGTGCGCTGTGCAGGAGCCTGAATCTCTCGCTCTAGTCTATTGCAAGTGGCTTCTCCCCACAGCTGGAGTGGGGTCCTTGAGGCCTATGATATGGAGGGAATGTTAGGTTATATATAACCCCACGAGCAGCCCCGTGGCTCCATGTAGACTACCAGTTCTCGTCCCTATTTTCCAAGGACGTAATATTCAATTAAAAAAAGTTCGTTATATTTAGAGACAAGAGTGGTATATAAATATACCTATATAATGATACTCAGCCTGATCCGATCCGTTTTTGGTCGGTGGATCTATCTATCTCTCTCCCGCCTCTGACCGTCTTTCCGCGCGGTTTCTTCGCCGGGGCGTGCCCCTTCCACGCCTTAGCCGCCCGGCGTCGGGCGAGCGTACTGCCTGTCGTTGTACCATGTGCCGTTGGCTTACTCTAATATTTGCATTCTCTCGACCATTACGTAGCGGGCATACGCGCAGCCGGCGGCGGGCATCAGCCCGCAGCGGCGAAGCCCCATACGAGGACAGTACTCCAACGGCGGAGAACTTGCACGTATGTGCTAGGCTATTTAGATTTACACGATTTTTTCTGATCGGAAGTGACGTTCTGTTCTGTTCTGTCAAGCAAAAACTTGAGACATGAAGGGATCATCAGGCTTCACGCCCCACGCCCCACGCGAGAGCTCCAGACACAGATCACACCTACGGCCCTCGAACTTGTCACGGACGACTTTCTGCTCAGTGGATCCGCCCGCTCAGCGCCGTTGCGCCCCCGCGAAGCCTTGACGTTGAGATCTACAAAGGAATCTCCGAAAGTCCCTGCCCTGTCAATGTTTTGGCCCATGGTCTCTCGACAGGGTGTACGCATGCGCGTGGTTCTTTCCGGCACGTCCTCTCCGACCTCCGGCCCATGGAGAGGGTCAGCTACCCGGCCGGCGTCGCCAAATCGGGGGCCTGCGCGGGTGCCTGCTGTATCTGAGACATCGATGAAACGCCCTGATAGCACATGCCACCCAGGCTTAGTTGAGAACTGCCATCCATGAAAAATTATTATGTCGGGGATATACGAGAGAGATATCGCATGTCTCCTACAGCCAGCAGCACTTATGACGGCCATCAGCACTTACTTATGGTTGTGTACGCTATCGTACAGCGGCGGCTAGCTGCAGTAGAGCTGTACGGTACCAGGTATATAATACGTGGCTGCGGAGATGTACTGCTGTGTATACCGTGGTGCGGCAGTACTGATACTACATACTACACCAGCTACTCTCGTGGCGGCGCCTTCTGTGCTACGGAGCTGCGCTATCGGTTATCGTGTACCGTACTCCTCGAGTCAGGAGGTTCGTTACACCCGCGCCTTCTACAGTAGTAGCATTCCGCCGCTTTTTCGAATATAGGCGGCAAGTGTTCATGGTCGTCAGCATTCTGCCGCCTCTTCCACCGTCCATGGGGTGCGGACGGAGCGCACGCACGCACGCTCTCAATCTGTTGGCGTCGAGTCTCAGCCTCCTCCTCCTCCTCCTCCTCCTCCTCCTCCTCCTCCTCCTCCTCCCCCCCTCCTCCTCCTCCTCCTCCTCCTCCTCCTCTACATCATTCGCCCATCGCGCAAGTCTGCGATCGGCGGCCGCCTAGGCCGCCGGGGTAGCCGCTTGTATGTATCTACTGCGGTTGATGATTTGCTATTGTAGTACGTAGCGGAGCAGATTTTTTTTTTTTGCTTCTATTAATACTTGGCTCCTCTCTCTCTCCGTTGATGAGCGGCTCCCGTCAGTCAGAAATAATGTATGTCGGCGTAAGATTTTCTGTAATGTTTACCACTCTGTCCCTGAATATAGTGAACTTTTTTACACTGATATTGAAGTAAATAGTTTATTATATTTAGGAACATGGTGGTGTATTTATACAGCAGCAGCAGCAGCAGCAGCAGCAGCAGCAGTGGTGGTGGTGATCCCTGGATATAAGCCGGAATGTTTGCATGTCCCTGGCCGAATATATACACCGGCATTGTACGTGACGGGCACCGGCATCGTAGGTATCGGGAACGGCGTTGTTCGTGACAGACACCGGCATTGTATGTACCGGGAACCGGCATTATACGTCACGGGAAGCGGCACTATACGTCACAGGCACCGGCATTATACGTAAACGGAACCGGCATTGTACGCAAGGAGAACCGGCATTACACGTAACGGTCACCGGCATTATACGTAACGGTCACCGGCATTGTTCCGCACGCGGACGCACTTGGTTGGAGTCCCGTATGTGCCGAGGGATTTCACCTCGTCATTAGATCGGGCACCGGCACTGCTCCTGCTCCTGCTGCTCCTGCTGCTGCTGCTGCTGCTGCTGCTGCTGCTGCTGCTGTGGTGGTGAAGGTGGAAGGTGGAAAGTGGAAGGACCTGTATTATACCATTATATCATTATATGATACCCACTCCGTCCTTAAATACGAGAGCGCCTTTTTGTGCACTTGTATTCCATAGAAATGGTCCCTGTCCCTATCGGTAGGGACAGAATGGTGAATATACATATATCCCTGGCGTCGCACGCGGCTGGAGCTGTGTCAAAGGGGCCAAAATCGAGCGCGGGCCGAAACGAAATTTCCTCGAGAATCAAAATCGGCCCGAAACGAAATTTCCTCGAGAATCAAAAACCCCCAAAAGGGCCTATACAAGCACACTACTATTATAGTCAACGCGGGCCGAAGTTCAAGTTTCCTCGAAAATCAACCCCCAAAAAAAGGACCTACAGGTACTAGTAGTATGATCGAACTGACCGAAAAATATATATATTTTCCCATGTGTACGTACCGGTGCGTTTGTATACTCTTGGCGTAAGGCGGGGGGGGGGCTCTTGTGCTGGTGGCCCCTCCCCACGCACTACACTGACTTGATTGACCTCTTGATGACTGCAGTCCCATTGTGCGACAAAACACTTGGGAATTTGTGTAGGATTTTGGGTTTCTGTGCTGTTCAGGCAGAGGCATCCGCAAAAAAAAAAACTGCCTGACCAACACTCCCCCCCGCCCCCCCCCCCGTAGCGGGCCGGGAAAAATAAAATGGCATGTCGCCATAGAGCCTTCCACATAACATACCCAAATTTGGTACACACTGCCCTTTCAGGGTTGCACCGCGAAGCCTATCCGCATGTTTCCGAGCATCGATTTAATCGTACGTATAGAATTCATTCAGCCCTCCAACGGGCTGAAAGCCAATTTTTTTTTGCGCTATCGGATTCCTAAAAAATCGCGAGGCGTTCGTGGGGGAGGGGATGGTTATAAACCATCCCCTATTCTGAATATCGCTTTATATTTGTCTGGCTGACCCCCCCCCCACGGAGGGCTGAAAATGAAAAAAACGGCGCGTTGGTCATGGACTTTTTTTTTCGGAGTGCTCGTTACTATGAGTGGAAGGGCTGTAAGGCATCAATCACTGCTGTGTTCACACCAGCAGGTGTTATTGGATTACGTTTGGTTGGTTCGTCTAGTCCACAGCAGTACTTTTACAGGGGGCCATAGTAAATAGATCCAAATATTGTCAGTAAAAATAGGTGAATGTATAGGTTTTTGTGTGTACCATAGGTCCTATTTACTATGGCCCCCCGTTATATGTACTACTGCTGTAGGTTGTTTCACACCAGTAGCTGGATACCGGCTGTACCTGATATTTACCATGTACCAGGTATTCAATTTCTGGTTTTTAGTTATTATATTTCATAGATACTGGTATATATTACCGGTAGTGTGTTGGAATTCGGATCGTCTGGTTTTTTTGTTTTTGCTGTTTTTCTTGAGGCCTGTTTCCACCGCCTCACTTGTGTTTTATGTTACTTAACGAGAGGGTGTTATGTATATCGTGTTCATATTCTTGATGCCTGGTACACTCTGCACACCCTTGCATCGATGAACCTATTGTCATCGATGGCACGTATAGAATGGTTGAACCGTCCCTTAAGCATCCCCCACCCCCCTCCCTCCCTCCCCCTCCTTCTCTCCCCCCCCCCTCCTTCCCTCCCTCCCCCTCCTTCCCTCCCTACCTTATCCCCCCTCCCTCCCTCCCTCCCGTTCGTTTTACCGGGACTCTCTTGGCCCGCTTGCGTTTTTTTGTTTTGCTTTCATTTTTTTTTGGTGTATGGTCAGTCCGTTGCTGGTGCACATCAGGGGAGCAAAGGAGTTTTTGGCATATTTTCGTGCTCTTGAACAGGTGGCCGACACTTGAGGGAGGGGGGGGGCGGTGGGGGTAAATGGCAATAGGAAGGAACGGAGAGTGAGGGGGCGGGGGATGGGGGGGGGGGGAGAGAGAGTGGGGCGTGACGGGGGGGAGGGGGGGGGGGGGGGGGGGTGGGGTGATGGGGTAGGTAGGGTGAAGGAGGGGCGGGGGTGGGGAGGGTGACAACTCAGGTCCAAGTTAGAATATAGGAACACATCAGTTCGAGCATCGCCTCAAATCCACCGACCTCTTAAAATGTGAAACAGACGGCGGCATGTTTTGTACCCCAATTGAGATCGCTCGCACCAAGCCACCGTTTTTATTTTTCGGCGTGAAGTCCCTTATCCGTGCGTGCCTCTTTGGATCTTCTTCTGGCCCGCTTGAGCATAAGTTCCTCCCCGGTCAGCAGACGCTCGGACGGAGAAGTGGTTTCACGCAAAAAAAAAAACAAACGCGTGGCTGGGGGCGGCGATTGGTTTCAGTCGAGATGATAGGCATGCCGCCGTCAAGTTTGACATTTTGGGGGGTGAGGTCGGTGGGTTGGAGGTGATGCTCGTAGCTGATGTTGCTGTGTTCTAACGTCGGGC
Source organism: Macrocystis pyrifera (assembly GCA_031763025.1). Taxonomy (NCBI): domain Eukaryota; class Phaeophyceae; order Laminariales; family Laminariaceae; genus Macrocystis; species Macrocystis pyrifera. The sequence goes on from JASSKH010000028.1 coordinate 6,060,229, forward strand.
CCGAGGGGCAAGAGAGGAGGTAGTGGTGTAGGAGGGAGGGTGTCGTGCTGCATGCTGTTATGGCCGTATCATGCTCGGGGGGGATGTGGCTGCCTGGTGTGGGTAGACGAATGCGGTGGTGTAAGCGCGGTGACGAGGGGGGGGGGGGGGGGGGGGGGGGGTGTACTCGATAGGAGAGATGTACTCGATCTCATGCATGGCCGTAGTCGTATGTATGACCATAGACCCTCGCATCCCTACGATGCCGGGACGGAGCGCGTCGGGTTTTCACCGACCAGGCAGACATTGCTTGCACCAAGCAAGCGCGAAGCGCCGTGAGGTGTTTGGGCGAGTCGCATGAAAGGGTGGAGGGTGTTTTTCGTTTTTCGTGTTTTTTTTTTTTCGAGTTTGTTTTGTTTTGTTTTGTTTTGTTTTGCTTTGCTTTGCTTTGTTCTTCTCGGTTGTTTTGTTCTCGTTCGTTTGTTCGATGGTGGTGCGGTTTTGTTGCGTTGACTTTCGTGGTGGCAGCGGTGGTAGCGGTGATGATGTTGTCTTCGTCGTTGCTGTCGCTTCTGTTGGTTGTTGTGCGTGTTGGATGGTGTTGTGGACCTTGGTGTGCTGTCGTTGGAAGTTGCTGTCGTCGCGGCTGTTGTTGCTTGTGTCACGGGGGACCGTAGTTAATGGGACCAACTATTGTTGGTAAAAATAGGGAAATGTATAGGTTTTTGTGTATACCGTAGGTCCTATTTACTATGGCCCCCCGTAATGTTGTTACTAACAGTAAAAATAGGTAAATATGTAGGATTTTTGTGTGTACCGTAGGTCCTATTTGCTATGGTCCCCCGCAGTCAGTGTGATACGGTGTGTTGCTGTTCCTGTCGTTGACGTGATCGGTTTCGTTGGCACCTCGTTCACCGTATATATATATATATAGCCGCTGAGCTCTTCGCGCAGGAATGGTGGGTGCGATCGTTTTTTTCGGCGGTTTTTTTGTTTTTTCCTGACAGTGACGATAACGGTGCTACAGCTAGTACAGCAGCAGTCCAACTTTTTATGTTTTCGGAAGGCTGCTTGCTCTCGACTCTCCACCAGATGTTTATTGTGTTTCCGAAACCGCCTTTTGTGCTTGTCTGGCTTGTGTTGGCAACCTTCTCGTTCTGAAGAATAAAAAAAAAAAATCCGAGCGATGAAAGAAAGCGATCGCACCCGTCTGCGAACTCAGCGCTTTTTTTTTTGCTGCAACTTCTCTCCGTAAGAAGCGTGTCGTAGTTTTTGTGTCGGTAGCGAGAGTGTCCCAAGCACTCCTCAAGAACGCGCGCCTCCTACCTCCCGTCTCTCGCCCGTCCCTCGCCCGTCCCTCCCTCTCTCCCTCCCTCCCTCCCTCTCACCCTGATTCCCTCCCCCCCCCCCTTCCTTCCTTCCTTCCTTCCTTCCTTTGCGTTCTATACCTCGTTTTCCTGCATTTTTTTCATTTTTTTTTCTAAGATGAAAACATCCGCACCTTTTATTCTCGAACCGTGTTTGTTTGTTTGTTTGTTTGTTTGGTTTGGTTGGTTGGTTGGCTGGTTTTTTTTTTCCGTGCCTTCCGCCCCCCTCTCTTACCCCGTCCCGATCTCCTCTCCGACCGGCTGGCTGGCTGTTTGCAGCAAGCCGCATGGACACAGCAGCGCATGATGGCCGTGTCGATAGTTTTAGACTACCACGACTCGGTGGACGGCCCCATCCCGCCGTTCCTAGGGGGAGGGGGTGGCATCAACACGGTGGAGTGGCTGGACCTAGGCAGGAGCAACCTCACCGGCAGCATCCCGGATAACCTCGGGACGCTCCCAAACCTTAGGTTAGTTTTTTCCGCTTTTGTTGTTCCTTGGTAGTTGTTCCTTCTGTTAGTTTTTTTTTGTTTTTTTTTCTTCTTAACTTCGTTTTTTTTGTTTCCATCTTGTTTTCCCCTTCTCCCCACAGCTCCCCTGTCCCTCTCCCCCTAAGTCCCTCCTGCCCTATGACCCCCACCGCTACTGCTGCTACTGCTGCTGCTGCTGCTGCTGCCACTGCGCCCTCCTGCGCTTTTCTGGGCCTCCTCCGCTTGAGAGAAAAACAAGCTGGTCGGACCTACCTGTCCCTTCGACTCTGGGCAACGTCGACACCCTCCCAACCCCACCTCCAGCCCTCACCCCCGCCCTTTACCGCCGCTTCTATGACACCACTACCTTGTGTTGCTGTGCGCAGGAAGTTGTACCTGGCGGGGAATAAGCTGGTGGGGCCTATTCCCTCGACCCTCGGCGACATCGCGACGCTGTCAGACCTCAGCCTGGCGGGGAATGAGCTGTCGGGGCCCATCCCGGAGAGGTTCGGCAGGCTCACCATGCTACGCTACCTTAGGTGCGGTCGGAACTGAAGTGGAGGCGGGAGGGGGGAGGGGTACGGGGAGAGGGGAGGGGGGGGGGGGGGGGGGGGGGGGGGGGGGGGGCGGGAGTGTACTCGATGTCATGCATAGTCGTGGTCGTATAACGTCGGGAGGGGAGGGATGAGAGGGGTGAGAGGGGCGAGAAGGGGGGCGGGGGGCGGGGGTGCACTCGATGTCAAGGGGCGGGATTGTGGATGAAATGGGTTGGGATTGTTTGGTGGAGAGGGGATGGGGGTCGGGGGGGGGGGGGGGGGGGTGGCTCGTATATATCGGATGCTATCGATTGGGTTAGCTGGCTCCACCGCGAGGATCAGGAGGTCGCGAAGGATGCCGTCCACTGAAGACATGCGTGTCCCCTCTTGTGTCTTGTGCGCGTCCTTGCTCGCTCTCTCGTGGAAAACCCAGCCTGCGAGACAACAAGCTGAGCGGGGCGATCCCGGAGTCTCTGGGGAACCTCGTCAACCTCGAGGAGCTGTGGCTTAACGCCAATCAGATCGAAGGTTAGCAGTAGCAGTGTCAGTATCAGAGCAGACTTTATACTGCTGTAGCACGTTGAGGCGTGCATTTTGCGGTACTGTAGTACCAGCCAGCTACGGTGTCTGTCGTGAATGCGTTTTGCAGTACCGGCCGAGATATTATTGTGATATCACTCTGACCCGAAATATAGGTACCGCTTGGTCTCAATATTAGTTACTAAAAGTTCCTTATGTTTCCGATCGGAGTGGGTACCTGATACCCGGTATTTCGGTGTGTGTCTTGCTCTCACAGGGCTGGCTGCGGCTTGGCCCTTCTGGTAGGGCTGTGAGTTGGCTGATTCTATCCCGCCGACTACTGCTGTATTGTCACGGGGGACCGTAGGTAATAGGACCAAATATTGTTGATAAAAATAGGGAAATATATGGGTTTTTGTGTGTGTGCCGTACAGCCGTAGGTTCTGTTTCCTGTGGTCCCCCGGAATAGCTATTGGTTGGGTCATGTACTTGTCTAGGTATCGCAGTAGTGTTGTCGCTTTTTTTTATCTGTGGCTCGACTTGCGTTTTTTCAAGAGATGCCAGGTGTGAAGACTTGTACCACTGTTTACGGGGGACCCTATTAAATAGGGGACCTACGGTGCAGACAAAAACCTATATATTTCCCTATTTTTACTTGCAATGTTTGGTCCTATTTACTATGGCCCTCCGTAGTTTGTAGTACCGATTGATTTTGAGGACCTTTTGTATGAGTTTTTGTTGTTTTACAAACAGCTATTACGGGAGTCCATAGTTAATAGGACTTACGGTATACATTACATAAAAACCTACATATTTGCCTCTTTTTACCAGCACTATTTGGTCCTATTTACTATGGTCAGTCCTTGCATTTCGGGATCGAGTGGAAACCCCCTGGAGGCCTTGAGGACTGCTGCACCCCCATGGGTGGGGAGAAAACACTTGGACTTGATACAAGATTTTTTATAAATGGTACTGCAGTAGGTGTTTGTGCAACTGCGGTACTATTAATATTAGGGGGGACCGTAGTAAACGGGACCAAATATTGTTTTTACGGGGGTCCATAGTTGATAGGACCTGTGGTATACATAAAAACCTGTATATTTACCTATTTTTACTATTACGGGGGTCCATAGTTAACAGGACCTATGGTGTACATAAAAACCTATATATTTGCCTATTTTTACTAACAAAATTTGGTCCCGTTAACTATGGACCCCCGTAATAACAATATTTGGTCCTATTTACCATGGTCCCCCGCAATAGTAAAAATAGGGAAACATAATATAGCCCCATGGGTGCGGACAAAACACTTGGAATTAGTGTGGGATTATATATAAATTGTACAGCAGTACGTAGGTGCTTGTGCAACCGCTGTACTATTACGGGGGGGCATAGTTAATGGGACCAAATATTGTCGGTAAAAATAGGGGAATTTATAGGTTTTTGTGTGTACCGTAGGTCCTGTTAACTATGGCCCCCCGTACGATACTCAAAAGGGCTATTAAGTCGGTTAGTGTGGCTTGCTTCGCCGCCCACCTGTATACCGGTGATGCTCAACTGGGCTAAATTGACACACGGCACGAAATTGGGAACGTGGAAGTGTGGTGAGCTTAAGCTTTATTTTTACCAATCCGCCGGAGGATAAAAAAAAAAAAAAAAAAAAAAAGCTATCTGGCCCGAAATATAGGGAAGGTTTTGGTTCAATGTTGCTATACAAACGGTCCTTGTGTTTCGAGACAGAGCGGTGAGAAGTCCTTTTTGGACTGCACTCCCGCGGTGGAGACACTTCCCCAGGAATTAGAGTCAGGTTTGGGTTATAATGTGCACTGCGCCACTACCAGGGTCGAGAGAGTCGGTTCGTTTTTTGGCTTGCTTCGCCACCCAGGCGTGTGCCGGCCATTGCTTGCTCCCGACTCTGACAAGCAACGTCATGATTCAACGTTATTACGGGGGACCATAGTAAACAGGACCAAATATTGTTGATAAAAATACCTAAATATATAGGTTTTTATGTATGCCATAGGTCCTGTTAACTATGGACCCCCGTAATAGTTGTTGTATGCTATTAATATCGGTCCCTTGTATTTCGAGACGGGGTGGGTAGCCGTGGGAGTTCAGGCGTGCGTTTTTTCAAGGATAGAAAACTGTGGTACACCGCATGCTCGTTACTCGCACGTGTCTCTCTTGCCAGGAATATAATCAACGTTCGGACTCTAGTATGAAAATGAAACGTAGCTTGCAATACCGGCCATAGTGGTATCACACGGGTGAGTGATGACATAACACCCACCCCTGAGAAAGCCGGATTTTCTCTGCACGCACCGTTTTCCCTCTGTCGTAGAATGTGTATGTCGTGCCTGTCGTGTCCAGTGTGACGACCATGGCATCGAATTGCCCTCTCTGCGTACTATTATAGTGCATGACGATGTAGTGTCTCTGTGTGGCGTAGTTTTGTGAGCACATAACTTGTACCAGAGGTATCTGTGTAGGATTGATACATGTTTTCCCTTCTGTTAACGTACGAACGAACCACTTTTGGTTCTGGTTACTATGTTCCCCGGTAATAATACGTACCGGGTATTACGGGTAATCAGAACGCACAACAGTGGAACCTCAAAAACCATGTCACATATGGTTCTCATTGCTGTGTTCTCCGGTAATATTACGTATTACGGGTAATCAGAACTCGACCGTGGAACAAAAATCCATGTCACATATGGTTCTCATTGCTGTGTTCTCCGGTAATAGTACTTGATACGGGTAATGAGAACTCACCGTGGAACCCCAAAAACCGCGTCACATATGGTTCTGATTGCTATCTTGCCCGGTAATAATACGTATTACGGGTAATCAGAACTCAGCCGTGGAACGAAAATGCATGTGACATTTGGGTCTGATTGCTATGTTTGTGAGTCTCAGGTCGTTACTCTACCGCTGCGTATCGTTTCGTGGATATTGACTCTTCTTGTGCTAAAAGTGGCTGCAGATCTCCGTAGATCTGATGATAGTTGAGGCGGGGAATTTTACCAGCCTCCCATCAACAAGTAATTGCTGATGACTACTGCTGTCGTGTGAGATGACTTGTGTCGTGCTTCGTGATCACTTCCGGTCGGCCCGCCGTGCCGAGCATCACCGATACCCGGCGTGTCCTCCACGCTACACCCTAGCTAGCTAGACGAAGAGAAGCTTGCTGCAGACCCACGGGTCGAAACTGAAAGGCACCCATCTCACATGCTCCCGGTAATAATACACATTACGGGTAGTCAGAACTCAACCGTGGAACAAAAATCCATGTCACATTTGGTTCTGATTGGTATGTTCCCCGGTAATAATACATGTTACGGGTAATCAGAACCGACCGAGGAAAAAAAAACATGTATTCCCCCTATGACGGGGGTCCATAGTAAACAGGACCTATGGTGTACATAAAATCCTATATATTTACCTATTTTTACTGAGAATATTTGGTCCTGTTTACTATGGACCCCCGTAATATTAATAATATACCTGGTATATATACTTGTATATATATTTCTCGTTTTCTTCACACCGTATTTGCAGCAGTTTCTGATTACGTACTAACTGTGTTCATGTTTCCCCTGGATTATGTCCGGCGCTACTGCTGCTGCTGCTGCTGCTGCTGCTGCTTTTGAACTGTTTGCTGCGACAGGTGCCATCCCCTCCTCCCTGGGCAACATGGCCACGGCGCGTAAAATTTTCCTGAACAACAACTGCATCGAGGGCCCCTTGCCCGCGACGCTAGGGAACCTCACCAGCCTAGAGGTATGATGGGTGTGCTTCGTGTGGGATGGATGAGTGATGCGCATTGAAACTCTTTCTTTTTCTTTTTTTTCTTTTTTTTCTTTTTTTCACGTACGGAGTTGCAATTCCACCTCGCAATAAGGGTTTATGAAGAAATGCGTTCCTCAGGGATGGTTAATCGGCGTGCACGCGACAACGGGGGGGGAGGAGGGGGGAGGGTGATTTGGCCAGGACTTTTTATCTTTTTTTCTGTGTCGTTGGTGTTGGTGTTGGTGGTGTTGGTGTTGGTGGCGGTCATTGTGTGGTGGTGGTGGTGGTGGTGGTGGTGGTGGTGGTGGTGATGGTGCTAGCGGTCTTGGTGCTGTTGCCATCGTTGTTGTCGCTCTTGCCGTTGCTCTTGCTGTCGTTTGTGATACACACATGCTCATGTAGTAAGAGAAGCACACAACGTCAGCCGTCTGCGTGCGTTAAAAAAATGTCAACTATGTGTGAAGTTTTTTTTTTTTTTTTTTTTTTCGAATCGCCCGCGCACTGTGAAAACACGACCACCGGGTTCTGGTTACGCACGCATAGAAGTCGAATTTATGTTCGATTCGACCTTTTCATTATTTTGTTTGTTTGTTTGTTTGTTTGTTTTTTTTTTCCCCCGATTTTTTTGTTTATGTTTTTGTATTTTGACCATTTTTGACACCGCCATCCATCCCCTTCCTTCTGTGTTATCGATCGCTCGGTCAGATCCTCAGCCTGCGTCATAATCGGCTCATGGGAACCATCCCACCCGAGCTGGGACGACTGAGCCACCTCAAGACGCTCTACATGGAGAAGAACGAGCTGGAGGGGAGGATCCCCGACACCTTCGCCAACCTGGCCTCTCTTGAAGAGTTAAACCTGCTCGGCAACAAGTTTCAAGGTGTTGGCAATGGAGGCGGTGGCGTCGGCGGGGGGGGGGGGGGGGGCGTGGCAGGGGGGGGGTTACCAGACTCGACCGAGCTGTTGTTACGGTTTACTCACGTGCAAGTGATCGCTGACTATAATATAGATGCGCGTGCTTGTTGTTTTTGTTGTTGTCTGGTGTCAGGCCTCTTGTTGTTTGTTCGTCTATCAATACCAAATGATGCCCTAGAAGTCAAGTGTTCATGGTCGGCGTGTCGTGAGAGATACAGACACGGAGGCAGTGCAGACAGCATGCGACACCGAGTTTTGGCTCAAATTTTGCACAAAGCGCAAGATGCACTCACCTGTACTTTTTCTTGAGATTTCGTTGGTTGTCGTGTGCTGGTGTAACGCACGCCGCCTCATCGGCTTGCTTCGCCGACTCCCAGAGTCGAAACGTACGTGCGTGGGGTATATCTGCTAAAAGGGCGTTTGAGGCGTGCAATAAAACCGAATGTGTTAGCTTTGACGAGAAAGGCGAAGTATTTCAGGTGCGGTGCGCCGTGCAGGTTTAAAATATGTACGAAGTATATATATATATATACAGGAACAAATTTCACGTTTTTCATTTGTTCTCCCCCCCCCCCTCCCTCCCTCCCTCCCTCCCTCCCTCCCTCCTCCCTCCCCACCTTTCCTGTACAACTCCCTGCCTGCAAACGTGTGAACGCGAGCAGGGAAAGCGGAGACGCGCAACCTGCTCATAGGCCGCCTCCCCAACTGTGTCGTGTATGTGTAAGGAAAAAGAAGAAGTGGAAGGGGGGGGGGGGGGGGGGGGGGAGAGAGAGAGAGAGAGAGGGGGGGGGGGGGGGGGGGGGGGGGGGGGGGGGGGGTCTGTGGGTTTTTTGTGGGATGTTTAAGGTGAGGTGTGTGTTTTTTTTCAGTTGGCGGGGGGGCGGGAGAGAGGAGAGGGGGGAGGGGCTAGATGGTGGGGTTTTTGGTGGGGGGGGGATTCTGGTGTGTTTTTTATGTTGGAGAGGTGGCTGCTTTTTCTCGTGCGGTCTGGTTGGTGGGTTGGTCGGTGGGGTGAACGGGGGTAGGTTTTCCGGCCACGTTTTGTCTCCGTTTTTTTTCTGTCTTTTTAGCGGTGGGCGGGGGTTTCAAGGAGGGGGAGGGGGGGGGGGGGTTAGTCGCGGGGGTGCCGGAAGAAAGTTGGGCGGGAAGGAGGGGGGCTTCGATGTCTCCATCGCCACACTGGTGGGCGCTGGTGCTGTTGCTCCTGCTCTGCGCCTACGAAGAGATAAGAGGCTGGAACGCTAAGGTATGATCCTGGCGGATGTTTTGGCGAAAAGCCACTCGCTCCAGCGGCGATCTATACGCACGGTGCCATTTCATCGACCCACCCACCTACCCCGCCTTCCCACCAACCACCGTCATTCACCTCAACGGACTACGGGGTGAGTGATGGCTGGGCTTGGCTGGGCTGGGCTAGGCTGGTCGGGGGGCTGGGCTAGGCTGGGCTGGGCTGGGCTGGGCGAGGGGCTGATCTGGACTGGCCTGGACTGGGCTGCGCCGAGCAGCTGGGCTGGGCTGGGTTAGGCGTGGGGTGGGGTCGGACGGGGACTGTTTATTTTTTAGAATGGGGAGTGAAACAACCCCTCACCTTCCCCAGGCCCTGACCCCAACCCCGACTCCCGCCGACCCCCCCCGTACCCCGTCTCCTCCGCCTTCCTCCGTCCTCCAAGGGCGGAGTAGAGAGTGACAGAAGTAGCAGAGGCGGTTAGCATGGCAACAGCGTATTGTCGGGAGGGAAGGGATGGAGGGAGAGAGGGAAGGGTTGGTCGGGTAAAGTAAACGTATTCTCGAGTCGCCCCCCCCCCCCCGGCCTGCGGTGCTCCGTCTCGAAAGGGATGGCGGGGTCAACGGTCAAATGACCGAGGTAGGCAATGATTACGCCCCCCCCCCCCCCCCCCCCCCCCCCCCCCGGCCCTACCCTGCTACCCCAAGAAGGAACGGTCTCAGGTCTGACACCGAAGCTCCTTATTCTCGGGGGGGGGGGGGAGGGGCGTGCTCGATGTCATGCATGGCCGTAGTCGTATGTATGACCATAGACACTCGCATCCCTACAACGCCGGGACGGAGCACGTCGGGTTTTCACCGAGCAGGCAGACATTGCTTGCACCAAGCAAGCGCGAAGCGAAACGTGGGGTGTTTGGGCGAGTCGCATGAAAGGGTGAGCCGCATCCTACTAAGAACAGCGTGTGAGGCGGATTTTCTTGCATATGGATGGCAGGGTCAATGAGTTCATTCATTTTCTGGATGTGGCCACTTCCAGAGAGGGCGATGGGTTCACTATGTAGCTGCCTACAGCAGTAGTGGGTGCCTCACCGTATATACGCTACGTTGATACGATCATCTCCCCCTTGTGCGGAGTTAGGGTTCTCCCCGCACAAAAAATGATCTAACTCGACCGCCCGCCGTGGTGACCGCAAACGAAAAAAACAAACAAACAAAAACGGTACCCTGGTTGTCTAGCTCACGCAGTGTGAGGATTGTCTCACGAACGCATCGTCGCCAACCGACGCCAACCCAACCTGTATACACCAGGTATATAATATAGGGGTGGGGCGGGGAGGAGAGGGGAGGTTGAGATCGGGTGGAACGTGGTTTTGTTTTTGAATCAGGCGCTGGCCTACATTTTCATTACGACCGTTTTCTTGGGTTTCAAAAAAAAAAATCCCCCCTCCCATCAAGAAAAAGTTTGCAGGCGACTCGACCGCATCCGAATATTTGAGGATGATCACATGTTGTATGGTGTAATTTCTTGCGATCAGAACTGAAATCAAATATGTTTTTTTTTTTTTCAATGCGGTGCAGCGTTTGAGGGTTGACGGTCGGTAGTGGGCAGGTAGGCAGGGTAGGTATGTGTAGCCGGTAGGTTACACTCCATCATTGCCCAGTTGGGATCACCTACGGTGTTATCTCTACTCAGTTCAATTCAGTTCTTCTTTTGAAAAAAAAAAAAAATCTTTTCGGTGAGGTGGGGTGAGGGTGGGGTGGGGGGGGGGGGGGGGTGCGGGTAGGGTGGAGCTGAGCAGGTCCGAGCGGAGCCGAGAGAAAGTGAAAACGAAAAATGAATTAAAAGACTTGTTGCCTAGCTTCTGTCGGGAACATGCCATGGCCGAGAGGGTGGGTTAGTCAGTTGGTTTGCTTGCCTCATGGAATAGTACGGTCTTTTGGAGGCGATAGCCACGGCGGGGGGCAGATTGGGCAGGGGGCAGATGTGGGAGGGAGGGAAAGGGGCGTGGGGGGGGGGGGGGGGGGGGGGGGGGGGGGGTATCATCCATAAAGGGTGATGATATGGGGATGTTTTTTTTTCATGTATTGTAGATGTAAACCACGGTTGAGCTTACCGATTGGGCTCGAAGGGGGCGGGGTGGAAACCCCGGAGGCGAGATGGTTGCGGGGGGCGGGGGATTGAGGAAAAACCTTGGTGTAATTGCATCGAGGTTGTAAAGGATTCTATAAACGTGTGAACTATGTCAGCGGCTACGATTATGGTGGGGGAGGAGAGGGATGGGATGGGGGGGGGCACGGGGACGAGGAGGAAGGGGAGGAGGAGGAGGAGCGCGACGGGGTATGAAATGCGTGTTTTGTCCTGGTGTTGGTTTTGTGTTTTGGTGCGGTTTTCGGACGGGTTTGTTTTCGCGCCGTGGCCCAACGCGCTCTGGAAGGCTCCACGATTTTTGCTGCGGGAGTAGAATTATATTAATTAATCGCTTTTGCCTGCCTGCCCGCTGCGTGTTTCACGTTTTATAGGCTTAGCATATGGGCTGGAAATCAAGCCACAAGGAATGATCAACTCCACTCGCTTCTGCACTGCACCGCCAAAACCGCACAGCACCGCACAGCACAGCATCGTAAAAGAAAAGACAGCTTTCTTCTCAATATCATAACCGCACCGTACCGACTGGCTGTTTTTTTTTTTTGTTCCTTTCGGTGATTTGCATTCGGTGTTTTGAAGTCGTTTTTTTTTTTACATTCGGTGCTTTGTATTCATTATGTAGTTTGCCTTCGATGCTTTGTGTTCGGTGTTTTAAAAGTCGGTACTTTGCCTTCGGTGGTTTGTATTCGGTAATTGGTATCCGATTATATGTATTCGGTATACTTTGGGTTCGATACTTTGCACGTGTTTTGTTTCATCCGGCATTTATTTGGTATTTCTTCAATTTCCGGCTGACTAGATAATTACGATTTGTTCGGCAGAAGGAGAGGCAACGAACGACGTGTTGGTTTCTCAGTGTTCCTTGGTGGATTGCTCAAGTCGACCGTGGCGCGTGCGCCTTTGGTGCTGCTCGCTGCTGCTGCTGCTATAGCCACAGCTGCTGCTTGCTATTATCGTTGCTGGTATTATTGCTGCTGCTTGCTCAATGACATGCTCCTTTCGGCCCTAAAAAAGCTTTTGATGCGACGGTCCTCTTGTGTTTCGCGGATGACAACGTCGTTACTGATGACCGTCATCATCCCGATTGTGGACAAACGACGATGATAATGATGATGATGACTGTTGATGTTCATCATGATCAATCAGCTCATGGGTCACATTTTGAAAATTGCCCTTTTTTTTTTTTTTTGGGCGATTGCGATTGGCGGTGACAACAAAGTTGATGATGGTGGGGAGGTTTTTTTTAATCATGGTTTGGCGGCGCGCAGGGCACACGCGGGAGGAGAAAAGCTGAGAGTTGGCGCAAGCCATTCGCTATGGTAATGGTGTCGGTGTTGATGTCGACTATCGATCTCCGTCGCTGTATTTTGTTGGCGTCAATCGTTTGGGAGTTTACTCCGGGGGTTGCGTGTGGCGGAGGTTCTAAACGTCTCCGGCCGATCCAATCAACACTGCAATCGATAATCGCACTCACTTGCGAACGCATTTTTTTCAATCAGCGGAAACTATACTGCGCGTATTCTCCGGTTCACTGGAGAAGTGACCCCGTCACCCGACAAAAACGCCATAATGCGGTATTTGCCGTCGTTTTTTTTTTTATTAAGTAAGCTTTATTTTTACCAATCCGCCGGAGGATAAAAAAAAAAAAAAAAAAAAGTAAGCCAGTTGACGGTAGAAAAACAGCTCAAAAGGCCCAACAAACTCAAGTAAATAGGGAGATAACGTTTTCTGACACGTGCGTACCGTTTCCTGCCAAACGGCCCCAAGACTCCAAAAAATACCGGGATATAAACGCTGCCTACGAAAGCTACTATTAATAGAGCTCTAGTTTTTCAACTTGCATCAAGAAACACTGCTAAAGACCCAAGTGACCACAAGCCAGTATCGGCACGGCCAGAGAACAATGGGCGAAAAAAAGCGGCAAGGTGCTGAACGGCAGGATCCGCGGGGTGGATTCGCGGGTCAGCAGGAAAACGACCAGTTATTGATAGTTGCGGGGCAAGGTGGCCCGCGACCCGTGACATACCACACCACCCGTACGGCGTGTATCCCTGGTCACATGACCCGTCCCGACCCGACCCGTGATATTTTTGACACGTCCCCGGAGCAACATACCATATGCGTGTGATGCCCGCGTGCGTGTGTGTGTGATATACATTACATGAAGAAATCGTTTCATATTTCTTTCGTTCTTCGGGGGCGTGTTTAGTGAACCTGTGTGGGCGTTTCGCCCCGACCTGCAAGATTATCGATGCTGATGATCACGCCTGGTATTTTTATTATTATTATTATTATTATTATTATTATTATTATTATACGAGTACGGCTTTAGAATCTACAGCAGTGGTACGAAACCTTTTAGGTAGGTGACGGTTGAGTGCAGTCCCTTTTCCGCCGCTGGGAGAGGAGAGTGCAGCGGGGGGTGCCTAGCCGCTTTGACTCTCACACGTATTCTTGGCCCTCCGCGCATACAGCAGCAGCTGCGCCTCTACAGCAAAATATCGGAGATAGCTATTGTACGACGCGGTAGTATACACGTCGTTGTTCGCCGTATCCGGCCAGCCTCGCCGTTACACTGATCCCACCCGACCATATTTCACTTTTAGAATCTGACCCGGCCCGGCCCGGCCCGGCCCGGCCCGTGATATTTTGAACACGTGAACACGCCCTCACTATTTACGGGGGTCCATAGGTAACGGGGCCAAAATTTGTTAGTAAAAATAGGTAAATATATAGGTTTTTATGTATACCATAGGTCCTATTAACTATGGACCCCCGTAATAATCATGTTAGGTCCTGAATAGAACGGGCCCGACCCGTAAGGTTTTGAACATCTCCCGACCCGACCCGACCCGACCCGACCCGTGATATTGTTAAACCTCTTCAACCGTGAACAGCCCTGACTTTTGTGCTGATGATGGTTTCAGCAATATCATCTGTGAACAAAAACTGCCATCGTATACCTGGTATTATTGTTATCATAAATAATGGCGGTCATTCATCGTCGAAAACTTTACAACACTCTCCCGACATCAACAAAAGGTACAGCAGTACGTAAAAAAGCTATTGAAAACATTGCACCCGAGTGGACCAAATGTACCCGGTACACATTCCAACAAAAAAAAAAAAAACACCATTCCCCTAGTTTCAACTGGAGTCTCTTTTCCCTTACTGCAACAACTGCCGTCCGTCGCAACGATGAACTAAAAAAAAAAAATGGGAGATACCACGGATCTAAATCCTTCAGCAGGGCAGATCAGATATATTCCCGATCTGTATGATCTGTAGCTCATGCTGCTTGGTGGAAGCCGTAAATTCCGCGTGATCTATATATAATACTGCAGTAGTACACGTTTCGTGGGTTGGAGCTGTACCAAGGCAGGTCCCGCGCAACAGCAGTACCGCGGATGTCTCGTCACGGCAGGCCTAGGAAGAATCCAGACGACCTACCACTCACTCTATGCAGCTCGTGTCTCTGTCCGATTATTTATGCCCAACGTTTTCCCATCGATCGTTTCCGATCGAAAGACAGCAAAAATGTGGCAAAACCATCTACCTATATAAAAACTCACCACGCGCCTGAATCTCGCAACCTTGAGAGCATCATAGAATATACATGTATATATATATGTATGTATGTATTCGAATGAATAGCCCCCCCTCCCTCACAACGATCCGATCCCGAAACACGAGACGCTTAAACCGCGACAAAAAAAAAACGGGAAAACTCGATACCTATGGCACACCTCCCCCCCCCCCCCCCCCCCTCGGCAGGCACCAACGGTTGACTCTTTCAGTACTGCAGTAGTCCCGTTTTGGGGACAAATTAGTTGGAATTAGAGTGGTTTGTTCCCAAAATGGAAACGGGACTGCAGTTCTAAAAAGGTCAACCTGCTCTTGTGTGGGCTAGCTGTCTTCACATCACACCCCCCCCCCCCCCCCCCCTCTATTTTCACCCAACACCATCGGTACGCCCAGCGTCCGTCCTGGTTGCTCGTCCTAGGGAGATGAATAATAGGTAAGTCTCCTGACAAACAAACAAAAAAACATCATACAGACTCAAAAGACATGAATAATATTTTCAACACCCATCAACAGCGGCACTCGCACCGCACTGTTCCGGGATCACAATGTGTCAACATTATCTCCCAGCATGCGCGTATGCACGTGGTCACAGACCGCGAGAAAAGAGAAGGAAACGAAACTATTCGTAGTAGTCGCACGACTGTAATCGAGGCAAGTACTGTACAGTAAGCAAACGATATATGTCAACGTACTGGGTACGAAGGCACAACACAACAGCCCGAATAAAAAACACATAGAAGAAAAAAAAAAAAAACAAAAACAAAAACAAAAACAAAAACAAAAACCAAAGAAGTGTTGCGAAAAATACCCCCCCCCCACAAATTGCAAGCGCGTAGTTTCGTCCCCCAAGATGTGGATGGATTTCCGAGAGGGCTTAAGTTAGAGCTCCTTTGGGTGCCTGCCCTGTGTGGCGAGTCCCACCCGAACACCCAAGAATTTATATACTCCTAGATTTTCGGGTTTCGGGCCACTGCCGGAACATGGGGGCGTTGGTGGCATATTCCGTTGGCGTGTCTCAGCGGGGGTACGTACTCAGGCTCCTGTAAACTCCATGCACTTCAGTAAAACAAAAAAAGTGGGTGCAGCAGTAAAAGGGTTGATATCCTCTTCTCTAACCCCCCCCCTGACCACCCCCCCCCTCCCCCGCCCCCCAACCCCCCCCCCCCCCCCCCCAACCCAATACGACTAGAGGCCATGCATGATATCGAGTAGACCCCCCCCCCCCCCACCGTCTCCCCAATAACTTGGAACTATAAATAGCGACATTCAACGAACTATTACGGGGGGGCCATAGTAAATAGGACCAGATATTGTTGGTAAAAATGCGAAAATATATGGGTGTTTGTGTGCACCGTAGGTCTTATCAACTATGGTCCCCCGTCATAGCTGTACTTGTCCACGACAGGATGTTCCGAGTTGTATTCGATATTTTCCGTATTTCCCTCTCCTGCTGCTTAAAACGGGAAAAAAAAAAACTACCATGGTATGTATCGTACGAGTCCCTTCTCCTCTTGCCCTTCCTACCCCCGCCCTCCCCCCCCCCCAAAAAAAAAAACACACGCACACACATTTCAGTCCTCTTCCTCTTCCCCTTTTACTCTCCCTCTCTCTCCCTCACCCCCTCCCCCGCCCCCCGAAAAAAAAAAACGCCTTTTCTACGATTTTTTCTCCTCTTTCCCCTCCTTGGTGGCTTGCTGCTGGGCCTGGACCCTAGGGTCGTTCAATATTTCCTGCTTGCGTTCCTCGGTCACGGGCGGTGGCGGGTCCTGCACGATCGCGAAGGGAGGGAGAGGCGACGCACCTCCCCCGGCCGACACAAGGGATCGGTCGGCGTCCGGCACGAGGCCGCGGAAGAGCGGCGTGAAGTCGGGGACCTTTCCCTGAGCGTCTTCCGCCTGAGGTGGGAGGCGGGGGTTGGGGGATGAGGTGGGAGGTGGGGGGGGGGGAGGTAGGGGGTTGGGGAAGGGACGGGGGCTTCTATTACGGGGGTCCATAGTTAATGGGACCAATTTTTTTTAGTAAAAATAGGAAAATATATAGGTTTTTATGTATACCATAGGTCCTATTAACTATGGACCCCCGTAATGGGAAACACGACCGGGACACCACCTGAAATAAAATAATAAAGAAAAAACTGCCCGCCCCAGACTCGAGTGAAACTTGGAAGGAGAGAACATAAAAAAGAGACAACACCGGGACGACGGAAAAGACAAGACAGGCGGGCGGCCCGCACAACACACGCACGGAAGACACGCTACGGGGACCGGCTACAACCGCCGCGGTTACCACCACCACCACCACCACTACCACCACCACTACCACCACCACTACCACCACCACTACCACCACCACTACCACCACCACCACCACCAACCTGAGCCAGCACCAATCCACCCACCACCAAAATCATATGCTATTGCTGAGAAACATGGTAATCAAGGACCAGACACGGCGTCTCAAACATAGGGGGACGTGGGTGGCTTTGGGGTTCATGGTGAGCTCTGATTGCTACAGAGCAGAACCGACTTTTCGGGCGCGTGAACGCCTCCTTCGGCCTTGAGAACCCTTTCAGGACTGCAGTCCACGTTTTGGGGGGGACAAAACTGCGTACAGCAGAGCTTGAGTGCTCTGTCCTCAAAACGGGACCGCAGTTCTTTCTCTCAAAGGGTTTAGTTTCGACATACTGTGTACTATACACTGCACACGTGGGACAGAAAAGGTCAACGATTCCCACTTCATGATCTATATATACTATAAATAATACGGGAGGCCATATTAAATAGGACCTACGGTACACACAAAAACCTCCCAGGTATATATTTCCCTGTTTTTACCAGCAATATTTGGTCCTACTTACTATGCCCCCCCCGTAACAATTCATGTGTTTTCATGAACCGTACGGCTGTGATCTACTGTACAGTAGGTCGTCTTCCTCTGTGGGAGCAGTACAATAATCTAAACGATCTGCCGCAGGACGTGTTTTGTTGTTGGCATTTGATCTGTTCAGTACAGATCCCGCACGGCGCGTCACTAAAGAAGGACAGGATCTAGATGATCTATCTATCTGCAGATGCTGTGATACACCGTCACTACGGGGGACCACAGTAAATAGGACCGAATATTGTGAGAAAAAATAGGGAAATATATAGCTTTTTGTGGATGACGTAGGTCCTATTTACTAGGGTCGCACGTCATATGACGTGCGGTAGCTTTGGCTTCAGCGTACAGAGGGCGGCGGTTTTACAACCCCGTTTACAGTGGACCGTGCTCCGGTGCCGGGCACAACAGGAGGGGGGGGGGATTACTTGGAAATATAGCGAGCTGTATGCGTGTGTACAGTTAGTAGTGCAGTGCTAAAAGGGTTCATAACAGAATCTTTTTTTGCCCACCGGCATACGATCTCACCTCGTCCCTACGGATCTCGAAGGTCTTGCCCGCAGAGTAGGGGCTGCTCAGCGCCGCCGCCACCGCCTGGCCAACTTCGCCTCTAGAAACCCTTCCCGAGATAGTGTCGCCCTGCCCCACCTGGAGCCGGCACGGCCCTTCACCCTCTGTCGAAAGAAAAGAAGGAGGCGGGGAACAGGGGGGGGGGGGGTTATTGATGTCATGCATGGTCATAGTAGTATGGCCATAGACCCTCGCATCCCTACTATGTCGTGACGGAGCACGTCGGGTTTTCGGGAAAATCAAATCAATCAAAACACGGCCTCTTCTCTTCTCCCTCCTCTGGTAATGTAGATCAAACTACATAAACGGAGAAAAAAAGGAAAACCAAGCGTTCCTCAAACAGCTACGCCCACCAGGTGAATTTTTTTTTAACAGACAGACAAGCACACAGACAGGCAAGACGAAGCACAAACACAGATAGCAAGACCAACACACACAGACAGCATGACTGACACAGAGCCAGCCAGCCAGACATCCAGACAGGCTAGACAAACAGACCGACAACCAGACCCAGCAGACAAAAGACAGAGACATAACCTCCCCTCCCCTCCAGATGTAACCAATCGCACAAACCGTATCCTGATGAATGTGGTGGTACTCACAAAAAATCCTAACATGCTCAAGTACGGCTGGTAATGCAGCATCAAGAGCGGAGCTGGGAATGCACCCACTCAAGACAAATAGAGACACGAGAAAGTTGAACTGGCAGCATGAAGCCCAAAAAGAGGTTGCCAGCCATAGTTGATAGAGCTGTACGGGAGAAAGTAACCAAAGGACGAGCCGGAATAAGGTGAAGTAGCGTAGTCGAGAAGGTACGGAAGGATCTAGGGGGAAACCAAGAAGAGATGATGTCCGCAGGGAAGTTTGGGAGATACAAGGCAGAAGTAGAAGAAAGGATAGGAAGAAGGGAAACGCTAGCGCTAAGAAATCAAGGTGGAATCGGAAAAACACTTAAGAGATACGGGGGATTGAGGGAAGGAACAGGAACGAAAACGTAGTTGCACGGCCCAATGGACTTCGCGAAAACGCTGAAGCTGCGCGTTCGTGTAGGTGACCTGGACCTGCCAGAAAGAAGAAAGAGGTACACCAGCGGCCGGGAGGAGGAGGAAGCAGATGCACAGATGTGCCCGTGCGGCAAAGCAATAGAGAGCAGAACTCACATATTACGGGGGTCCATAGTAAATAGGACCTACGGTACACACAAAACCCGATATATTTCCCTATTTTCACCAACAATATTTGGTCCTATTTACTGTGGTCCCTCGTAATAGCAGAATGTGAAATATACAAGGAGTAACGGGATGCGTTAAAAGAGGAGATGAGGGAAATAGACGAATGTGACATGGAGGAGCTTGATACCCTAGATAGCGGCGAGAAAACGATCGCTATCCTGGGAGATAGATGGTGGCCACAGGCGGCCAAACAGGAGGGGGATAAGATTGGCAAAAAGTTTCTACGTAACATATGGAAACAACCGCAATCAGCGCCCAAATGTTGGAGGTGTCTCTATTAGGAGTAGGAACGGTGCTCCGTCTCGAAAGGGATGCGTGGTCAATGGTCAAAATGACTAAGGCAAGCAACAAATGAGTACGCCCCCCCCCCCCCCCCCCCCTGTACATCCCTCCCCCGAAAAAACAGAGCTGTGGCACCACAGCCCCCTCTCTCTCTCACCTTTTCCCTCTGGGATGAGACCCGTCGACCGCACGACGCAGTGGCGAAGGGTGGACTTGCGCAGGGCAGTCTCAGCCTTGTACTTCCAGTTGAGGATTCCGCCGGGGTTGAGGGCCACGATTGGGATGTCGTTCTTGCGCTCCTCCTCGCTCAACCTTTTTTTAGTGGTTTCGTATACGAAACAAAATCGGTTTCGGCGTAAAGAATCGGTTCAGGCTTTATTTTGGTTTCGGTTTCGGTTCGGGTCCAGGTTCAGGCCGGTTTGGGGTTCGGTTTAGGCTCAAGGTTCGGTTTCGGTTCGGTTTCGGTTTCGGTTTCGGTTTTGGTTTCGGTTCGGTTTCGGTTTTGCTTCGGCTTCGGTTCGAATTCAACTTTCGTTTCCGTTTTGTATTGTTTGTGGGTACAGAAAGTTTCCGGATGCCGGCGACGGTAAGGCGGCACTAAAGAGTCGACAATAGGCAATAGGCAATAGGCAATAGGCAATAGACGATAGGCAATACACAATACCAGGTAGGCAATAGACAATAGGCAATAGACAACAGGCAATAGGCAACAGGCAACAGGCATGAGGCAATACGAGTTCGAACTCATTGAACCAAAAGTCACAGGCACTACAAGAACAGCACTCAGTCGTCAACATCAATCAATGTTACAGTCGATACATACGCAAAGCAACACGCAAAATAAACGGTACTACCGGCACACGTTGCCAGCCATCTCGGTGCACTAGAGCCTCCTGGAAAGGCAATAGACTATAGACAACAGGCAACATGCGTTACAACAGCCCAACGTACCGGTGGTAGCGTTCGGCGGAGGCAGACGAGACGAGGACGAAGTTCGGGCGTTCGTTCTTATAGAGCGAGATCTCCTTCAGGTCGAGCTGGAAAGCGCCAGGCCTACACTTCTCGTTCGGGTACTGCAAGTGCGAGGAGGGGCACCATGAGGGGGGGGGGGGGGGGGGGGGGTTACGGCGGAAGGATAAAACACTAAAAGCGCGAGAACACGAAAAATCACGAAAATGTGGGATCACAAAAACACAGAACAAAATCACGACTACGTGCACGAAAAAACAAACGCCAAGCAACGAAACGCAAACAACGTAACGCCCTAAATCGAACGAAAAAAAAGTCGTAAAGGCCAAAACCACAAAAAGACGCAGACTACAAGAAAAAACTACAAAAAACCTACACGAAACAAACCAACCCGAAAACACACAGCTAAAAACACAAAAAAAAAAAGAGAAAACACAACACACATCGCAACTCGACGCGAAACAATACCACGCAACAACAAACACGTGCCAGAACAACACAAAACAACACAACACAACGCAACAAAACGCAACAAAACGCAACACAACACAGCACAGCACAGCACAGCACAACACAAAGAAAAAAGCACACACACACAAAAACACAGAAAAAAAGAACTTAGGTCTGTCACCAAAACGGTCCTCGTATATCAGGACAAGAGTACATTTAAAAAACAAAAGCGCTACAGCAGCTATACGCGGTATACATGATACAATGAGCAAAACGGTAGTAGACTAAACACTGAATAAACACTACTACGGGGGTCCATAGTTAATGGGACCAAATTTTGTTAGTAAAAATTGGAAAAATATATAGGTTTTTATGTAAACCATAGGTCCTATCAACTATGGACCCCCGTAATACCTTGGCCCTGGTATTCAATGAACACGACGAGTAAGATTGGTAAGCACGTTTCGTACCTCGTTGAAGGCGAAACGGCTGAGGACGAGGCCGAGGCTCAGCATCTTGCCACCCGCGGGGCCCTCGTTCACACGCGGGGCGCCAAAGTCGACGTAGTTGCGCTTCACCGCCACAAAGCTCTCGAACGGAAGGTCGACCTTCGTTTCATTTCGTTCCGGTTGGGTTGGGTTGGGTTGGGTTGGGTTGAGATAGGGTGGGGTGAGCTGGGTTGGACTGGGTTGGACTCGGTTGGGTTGGGATGGGTTCGGTCGGGGTGGGCGGGGCTGGGCTGGGTTGGCTTGAGATAGGGTCGGGTTGGGTCGCGTGCGATTGGTTAGGATTGACACCGTAGAGGACAACTTTACTGTTGCTTGTATGCTCTTGGTCCGGGTTATAGTTGCAGCTCTACTGTAGTTTAGGTTATGTCACCTTTTTTTTTGTTGTTCATAAAATAGTTCGGTTGTTACCCACCCACCAACCCCACTCACCTCACCCACACTAACTACACACCCCTCTCCACGCACTGGAAGAGCGTCAAGCGATACCAATTTTGTTTCGCGCCACGCAAACCCACACCAAAACGATTTTCCACCCACCCACCTGAGGCGGTACGCCCGAGCGTAAACGCCTCCTAAGCATCTCCTGACGCCTTTACACACTCAAGCACCATACTCCCTGTCTCCTCCCCCCTGCTCCCTTTCCTGGTTCCCCTACATACCCCTAACGTTCCCAACTGAGCTAGAAAGCACACAAAAAGCACACACATACATACACATACACACCTCGACCCACTGGCCATCCAGGGTGTCGAACGTCGCCTGGTACTGCCTTTCAGGGGTGGCGTCTAGCTCGCTGTCGGGCTTGAGGCGGAACTTGTAACGGTTTCCGTCTCCCCTCACCCGAATGCGAATGCCGTCGAAACCCGTGGCGTCGAAAGGCATATTCTGAAGAACAAGAAGAAAAACAACAACAACAACAACAACAACAAGATGAAGAAGAAGAAGAACAACAACAACAAGAACAACAAGAGGAAGAACACGAAACAACAACAACAACAACAACAAAAAAACAAGAAGAACAAGAAGAACAAGGACAAGAAGAAGAAGAACAGGAGCAATAACAAAAACAAGAATAAGAACAAGAACAAGAACAAGAACAATAAGAACAGGAAGAAGAACAGCAACAAGAAGAAAAACAAGAAGAAAAAGAACACAAAAAAAAACACACCGAAAAAAAAAAAAATAAGGTCAAAATGTTGCCCTCATCAAATCACCATTCCTCGATATTCGTGCGGCGTCGAATGGCAACATAGTGCGCACACCTCGCGTAGAGAATCATCGACTTTCCTCACAAAATGATCTACCTAGTACAGTAGATGCAAGAACGATCAGTACGATATATTCACAGCTCACGTTTCGGTGGGTTGGGAACCGTCTGACCTGCATAATTCTACAGCAGCAGCAGCAGCAGCAGCAGCAGCAGCAGCAGCAGCAGCACATATTCTCCTGAGCAGGATGTGCACGCACTATTACGGGGGTCCACAGTTAATAGGACCTATGGTGCACACAAAAAACCTACACATTTACCCATTTTTACTAACAATATTTGGTTCTATTTACCATGGTCCCCCGTAATACGAGCAGATCCCCACACCATCCTCTCACGACGGCAGCTGAGGAATCAGACTATCTACTGTAAGTACTGCAGTGTATCAACTGCAGTACTGTACTAACTAGATCGTCATACATCTGTGTCCGAGAAGCGATACGCTGCGAAAAGAAAATCACGAGGAGAAAATCGAAAAATGTACACCAGGTATGTATATATGTACCATGCGAGAGACGGAGCGAGTCATAGTGTGTGTGTGTGTGTGTGTGGGGGGGGGGGGGTGCTGGGAGCAGCAGCGGTAGCGACTTGATGAAGCCGACCTTGATTCTCAAGAGCTATCGTAGCGCGCGGGGGGGGGGGGGGGGGGGGGGGGGGGGGGGGGGGGGGGGGGGGGGGGGGGGGGGGGGGGGGGGGGGGGGGGGGGGGGGGGGGGGGGGGGGGGGGGGGGGGGGGGTACTCGTGTCATGCAATGGCCGTAGTTGTGTGACCATAGACCCTCGCATCCCTACAATGCCGGACGGAGCACGTCGGGTTTTCACCGACCAGGCAGATATTGCTTGCACCCAGCGCGAAGAGCCGTGGGGTGTTCGGCGCACGAAGGGTGAGCTGCGTCCTACAAACAACCGCTTGCGAGGCGGACTTCGGCACCATGTGCATACTTTCTTGCATGTGGATGACAGCGTCGAACGAGGGAGGGGGGGGCAGGGGGGGCGGGGGGGTCAAGGGTCAAGGAACAAACGAAAAAGAGGCACAAAAAAAAAAAAGAAGCAACGACGTACGCGTATCACATCTTACCGTCAATAGCATAAAACCACAAGAGATTAAGCAGTTCGGCCGATTTCACAGCTGACGTATTTCTAGTAATTCAGAGTGCTTGCATCAAAAAATAAGTACCAGGTGAATTTAAACGCCGCTTATTTGTTAATATATATTATGTATCGAAGAAGGTACAGAATGACGCGTAGAAAGAAAGAAGGGCGAACACCCCCCCCCCCCCCCCCCCTCTACATCCCACCTTCACCACCGTCCCACAAAAGCCTCCTCCGTCCGTCACCAGGGTCCCCGCCCAGCGCCCGAACGTCCTCCCCGACTGACGCTCCAGCACCCCCCCTCCAACGCCCGCCTTCCAACCGCTGGAACTCCTTCCACCCATGATCACGTCGTCCAAAGACTGCCACACGCCCCCCGGGCCCTCTCCGCCCCCACCCCCGTCCCCCTTCCCGGGTACGATTAACGCCTGCTCGCTGCTTGCAGGGGTTGTGTTCGGCTCGTCTCCGCGTGAGAGAAACGCCTCCGCCGCCTCGATGACAGACTGAACCCCCTTGAAGTCGACCGCTTCGGAGGAGCTGCCCTCCTCGCCGAACCTGGGACCCAGGGCGGATACCACCTATATTTTCGTGGTTTGGTTTTTAATGTGTGTTTTTTTTGTTGTTTTTCGTGATGCCGTTTTTTAAGGTGTTTCCGTTTTTTGTCATTCAAGTTTTCGTTTTTTTGTGTGTGTGTGTGTGTGTTTTCGTTTATATAAGGTATTTGTTTCGTATCGTTTCCCGTGGAAGAAAAACAAAATCCAACCGATTAGGGGGAATGGGGCGGGGGAATAGGGGAGGAGAGTGGAGGGGTGGAG